>JADHZA010000633.1:0-10012 GCA_018831705.1 Torrubiellomyces zombiae | reverse complement strand
AAAAAAATTAAGCTATTTAATATAACTTAAAGCTACCCTATAGCTTATTTAGTTATAGAGATATTTAAGTTTTAAAATAAATTCTAAAATTGTTAGAGTTTCTTAGTATTTTTCTAGTAAACCTTAACAAATTTAAACTTTTAATATCTAGCTTAATAATAAAGCTATTTAAAATTTAATTTATAATTTAAAATAATAAGAATTTTTATTAATTTATTTAATATATAATTTAGTAGTTTTACTAATTAAATATAGATTAATTAAGTGATAAAATTTTACCTAAGAAATTTTTATTAGTAAAATTTTTAAGACTTAATTAAATATTAACTAGATTAGGTATAGCTTAGTAATTAATATATAATTTTATTTAAATTTTTTATTATTTTTTAAAATTTAAAATTATTTTAAATCTTAATTAGTTATTTAATTATTAAAGTTTTTAATTTTATTAATATTTATTACTATAAAAAATTAATAAATTAAAAAATTAATATTTAAATAAATAAATTAGCTATAAGGTAGTTTTAAATAATATAAAATAGTTTAAATTTTTTACTATTTTTTAGATAATTATAAAAAGTAGGTCCTCTAGCTAGAACGTTTAGAAATTAGTAATTTATTTGATCTTTATTATTAAGGATTATAGTACAAAATAGGTGGTGAGCCTTAACAGGCGGGGTGGGCCACTCGAGGGGGTGGGCCACTCGGGGGGGGTCCTACTTACCTAACAGTCGGTAGCGTACTAGGATGTACCAATCCCAATGCAGTCATCCAACGAAACGCATGCAACCAACTTGCAATGAGTACTCCGTACGGAGTACTGACGTCGGTAATTACTCCCGTACTCTGTCCGTATTAGGTAATGGTGGGATGGCAGAATCAATCGAAGCTGCACGTGGAATCATCCTCTTACAAGGACATGTCCGGGGGAACCTCGTCTGATCACTCGTTTGCTTAGACTTGGTCGTCGCTGCAAGCAATCTGCCCACGTTTACGCACGTGTGTTCCATGGCACATTCGATAAGCAATGTCAGACTGAAGCGCCCACTTGGTCGGCCATGGAGAGACGAGCGCAGGTACGTGGTATATGCGGCGGGCCAAGAGGCATATTGCACACCTTGACGACCGGACTCTTACCTCGCCTGCGAGTTGGTGGTTGCTGATGGACGAGCTGCATGTGTCCAGGTCGCCGAATCTCTCTTCGCCAAATCGTCCGGCCGTGTAGCCCTCAAGTATGCCATCGAGGCGGCCGAACTGTACATGTCTGCCGTTAGCTCGGCTTCGAGCCCAACCGACAAGGCGCGTTTTCGACGACAATGCCACCATCTGCTCACTCAAGCTGAGCAGCTCAAAGCCAAGCTGGAGCCGAGCAAAACGGGCGGTGCTGCGATACCGACACCATCCTCCTTGTTGCCCTCTGGCGTGCCAGAGATCCTGCGCAATGCCTCAAGACTCCATGGCAATGAGTTCCCACCTTGGGACGTTGAGCCATCCGACGCCGACTTCGAGCTGGCTCCCGGTGCAGCTCAATATGCGTAAGTCCGATCGCCGCTCACTGTACGACCTTGGCGCCTCACCTCCTCGTCCTCTCGCTCACATTCCGACCGCCTCCCTTGGAGTAGGGATGACACTCACTTTTCGCTTTCCTCTCAGCAAACCGAAGTCTTTGATTCTTGGTTGCGGCCACACCAGCTCTTTCGTTTGGCCAAGGGACAGAACGCGGATCTGGACCTCGATTCCGTAATGCAGACGGCCGGTGACTGCAATTTGGTGCAAGACACCACCACGGATTGCTCTGTTGTGGCCAGTCTTTGTGCCGCTGTTCGCATTTTGACTGGGGAACATGCTGTATGTCTGACCTCAAAAAGCCTATGATGCTCGCTTTGCGGATGGCTGAAACCTGCTACGCTGTAGCTGCTTTCCTCGATAATGTATCCCTACGATCTCACCAAGGGTCGGCCGAGGCTTTCTTCGGCAGGCATGTACGTTCTACGCTTGAACTTTAACGGCTGCTACCGACGTGTCGTCATAGACGATAGGCTTCCCGCCTCGCGAACAGATCGTGCCCTCTTCGTCGTGGACAGGCTGAGCCCGTGTCGACTTTGGCCCGCTCTGCTCGAGAAGGCCTACCTTAAAGTTCGGGGGGGCTACGATTTCCCTGGGAGCAATTCTGGCACCGACCTGTGGGCTCTCATTGGCTGGATACCCGAGCAGCTTTCTCTTCAACGGTATTCTCATCCCCATCTGCGTGGCGAATCTGTTGCATATGGACTGACATATGGCAGAGAAGATTTTGACTTGGACGCGACCTGGAACCGGATCATGACAGCGTATAAGTCACAAGATGTTGTCATTACTTTGGGGACTGGCAGTATATCTCCCGATGAAGAGAACGCCATGGGCTTGGTGGGAGAGCACGACTACGCGGTAGAAGGCCTTGATTCTTCTGGCGACATTCGCAGGATGCTCGTGAAGAATCCCTGGTGCAACGGTCCTGCGATGACAAGCTTAGGGGGGTCTGTTGGAAGGCGGCCAGCAGACAATCGGCCTGAGCCGACTAGATTACCCACCCAGGAAAAATCTTGGCCTCACGCTCGATCCTTCTGGGTGTCGTTCGAGAACGTGGCTCAACATTTTGAAACCATATATCTGAACTGGAACCCCGCCTTGTTCCCCTGTCGCCAGGACCACCACTTCGCTTGGAAGATGCCTGACGAGGTCCAAGCTGCATCCGCGCTCCAAAATCCACAATTCTCGATAGTCTCGGATGACGGCGGCTCCCTTTGGATCCTCGTCAGTCGTCATTTCGTCGATGCCGAGCTTGGCATTGCCCGCAGGAAGCGGAACTCGGCCGGGGCTGAGGCACCTCATCTTGGTTTCATAAGCATCTTGATATTTGATAACAACGGGGTACGGGTCCAGCTTAAAAGCGGCGAAACCTATCGTGGCCCTTTCGTGGATTCTCCCCAAACCTTGGCCCGGATAGAAACCAGCCCCGGCAAAAGTTATACTGTCGTTGTGGACCAACTCCAATCGCCCTTGCCGAGCTACACCTTTACCTTGTCTACCTTCTCTCACACGCCCGTCATTGTGAGGCAGGCAAGGGAGCCCATGCCGAACATCAAGCAGCTGTCTGGTTGCTGGACCAAGAGAACCGCGGGCGGACATTCGGCCAGCACAACCTACTCTCAAAATCCCCAATATAGCTTGTCCATCGATCCATCAGGTCCTGTGTCATTCCTCATATCCGCTGACAAGCCAGATCTTCATATTCACATCGATATCATATGGAATCAAGGCTGTCGAGTAAACTCGCTCAAACAGAGGGATCTGGTCGCTTCCTCGGGGGAATATCGCCAAGGTTGTGCGTCCGCCTACATTTCCCATCTTGACTCGGGCACCTACACCGTTGTTTGTTCCGCATTTGAGGCTGGCCAAACCGCAAAGTACATCCTTCGAGTCGGTTCCACATCGTCCTTGAAGCTGGGCGTTATTCCCGCACACACTGAAGGAAGACTGTCCACATCCATCCCTCTGATGCTGCCAGTGTCTGGGTCGGAAGGGCGACAGCGTCTGTCCCTTCATACATCTCGGTTGACACGCGCAACATTGTCTTTACACAGGAATGTCCCAAAACCGCCAAGTGACCAAGTTTCACCCGCTTTAATTTCTATACGCGTGTCGATCGTTCGCGGATGGGGCCCCGAAGCAATCACACTTGCCGTCTCCGGCGAAAATCGTTTCCAGGAACTGACATCGAATATTCATATCTCAGAGTTTGACATAGAGCCACCTCCAGCTAACCAGGACGGCCTCTGGCTCGTAGTCGATAGCATGGCGCCGACAGGGGCATCCTGCACAATCGGTGGCGAGCTCCTGAGTGACGCGCCAATGAGCTTCGGCACATGGGAGCACAAGTAGCGCCGCATGGATCGTCTGGACCACTTCCTGCTGATCAAGAGTTGCGATGCAAGCCGTACTCGTCAAATCGGCCCTGGCCCTTGCGTGCGGTTCAAAGCAGCTTCTGAATCCTTGCGGTCTCCTTGCAGCCCAACTCAGTCTACACTGACACAAGTAACCTCATAAGAGTGACTATTCATATCATGGAGATTGTTTGTGCTTTTAACATGATTGAACGTGTTTCTACCGGCGGAAAGGAAGCTGAGGTTTTGTCAGCAGACTGAAGTCGATATGGTGGAACTTGCGGTACGATGCATCGTAAAGCAATCACAAATCTCAACCGTGGCGCTAGAGCAATTACACGGAAAGAACAGGACATTCATAGCCATGGAAGTGTGCTTATGAATTATGGCTTACGGAAAATCAATGACAAGTGGCTGAAATAAGCCTGGTATATCGAATCTTCACCAACGCCTAGCGTTTTGTTTCCACGACCAAAACAAAGAAGAAAGGAGATGAGCAATGAGGCCGTTGCAGCGGGGGGTATGGACAGACGATTTGCAGTGACTCCAACATAAAAATGAGCAATCAAAAACTGGTCGCTTTTAGTCGTCATCATTGAGTGGATGTTCCAACACCCCAACGGTTATACGTGAGGAACTGCCTCAAGACAGTGGATCATTGGGAGTCGGAGACGCAGCGGAGCACGCAAAAAACTCATTGTGGTAATCTTGGGGCGTCAAATGTCGTACCACGTCGACGACGACCTCGGTTTGGTCCATCAGAACGTTGCGACAATACTTCTCGGAGTAACGGATCGTTCTTGTCCTTATCGACATGATGAACTCTCACGTGCCTATTGCAAGCCATCTTAGTACGCGGCACTTCAGAGAGCGTGTCAAGGCATACACACCTCTGCAGATTGTCAGGTCTCGGATACTTGTGCTCCCGGTCCGAGCAGAATGGACAAACGTAACCTGGGGAATCGTGAACCAGGCCGTGGCGGATCATTTCATTCTTGCGCTTGAAACCTCTACCGCCTTCGCTCCGGGGACATCCTTGAACCGGACAGTAATGAGGCCGCGCTGAAGAATGGACATTTGCATGTGAATTTAGCAGGTATTGTGTTTGGAAAGGAAGAGCAGTGCAACCGACATAGCTGCAAATGAATCCTGAGGGATGAGTGATCCCGTCAATGCTCATCCTGTCCGTTACGGATGTTGAAGTGGCCGGAGTGTTGGCGGATTGATCTGTACTAGGCGTTTCACTCATGGCGCTGTTGCCGTGGTCGAGGCCCGGCTGTTGGCTCAGCGCGCTTGTCGAGTAGTAGTTGTACGGGCTTGTCGCAGGAAGAGAACGCGGCGATGGTAGACTTCTTTGGTATGACTCATTGGGCGAGATCGGTGGCGATACCTGAGATGCCGATAACAGGGGCAGACGAGTTCTTGTTCCTGACGGCGACCGAGCAAAAGATGCTGCGTGTCCATGGAGTAAAGACATGTCCTTATCGCCTGTTGATGAGGATTCGGAGTGAAGACCATTGATGTCTCCCAAAGTCGAGCGGATGGAGGGTAGGCTCGTAGCGTTCGATTCGGACTGAGGCGAAACGGTTTGGAGGGGCGGCAAACTACCGCCAGCTGGTATAAGCATTGCACTACAAGGCCTCACCTTCTCACGAGGTGGATCATCGCTCCTCTCAGAGCCAGAATGAGTGGGCTTCTGGTGGCTCAGAACCAGAGGCCTCTCATCATTGATAGTCAATCGACGAGTCGAAGCTGACATGCCACCAGTCTTTCGGGCTGCAAGTACTGCAGACGAATCAGAGGTCACGACCTGAAGGGCATCGGCGGCCAGATGCCGTAAACTTGGTGTGGGCCCCGGCGCATAGCTTTCTAGAGGGCCATGATCTCGTGTACGAAGCAAATTACTTGATGGATCGCATCGCGTCGCAGGAATCGCTTCGCAGTTCGGCTCGTCAGGTTCATCGACGATGGCGAGGCCTCTGTCGCCAGCAAGGCGGGCGATTTCTGGTCGACGGCCGTTATCTAGATACGTGACGAGAACGGCGTCTCCGGAGCTGGCGCGGATCTTTCGGCTATCAGATACAACCCGGCTGAATTAGGAAAGGAATCGGTATTACCTGAGTGGGAGGTATGTCCGGCGGTGGACTTGGGGAAAGTTCGAGCTTGGGATGCAGTGCTTTCATCAGGGGACTTTCGCGTGGCACAACTTCATCCGGATCGTACGTTTCGACAGCCAGGCGAACTTGTTGCTGCTGGGCTACCGTGGTCATAGTTCTAGGGTCACAGTGAAGCTGTTCAACTCGCCATGGCCCTCGAACTGGGTAGAGCCTGGCCTCAGGATGCCCTACAAGCCCAGAAGTCAGTAGATGGCAATAAGTGACTGGTGTCTGGTGGTTGATGGAATGAATCGTTGTACTCACGAGCGCCCGCGTTCTACCCTGAGCGTGAAAAAGGATCGCCGCGCAGTTTGGGCACGTCTTGCGGTGCTGGACGATAGGGACCGGCCTTTGCGGTTGAAACTTCACAAGCTATTGCTGCGTGCGATATGTCTTTGTATGCGGGAACGGCCTTGAGGAACGGGGACAAGTCGCCAGAGCAAGCGGAGCAACAACCAACATGCGAAGATTCGTGCTATATTCGGTAATGTGTCAATCAGCGAACCCGGCTAAGCAGAAACGGCTGCTGGTGATTTATCTGGGGTAGAAAGGGTCGTCGTCGAAATTCAGGGTTGGAAACTGCGTCACAACCTACCTGGACAGTCAGTTGAATTGCCTGTGGGACAATGAGGTGTTATTACAGGCGGCAGACTCGTGAATAGCGGTCGAAGGATTAGCTCGTGAATCGGCAGGCCGGCGGATGCGCGGCAAGATCGGGAAGGAGTCAGTTGGGCGGCATTCGTCTTCAGAGGTTTCAATATGCGACCGTCCTGAGCATTGGACTGCGACATGGTCAGTTGCCTGCGAAACTGGTTCGGGGGGAATCTGTGCTTATAATGCAGGACGAGGAGAGGGGAAGGCAAAGACGGGTCAAGTACGGGCGAGGAGGCACACGGACGCTGAGAGAAGGTCACAAAGTTGTGAGATTCGATAAGGCAGAAGGTGAACACGATGCCGGATTATTGCAGCCCGAAGAAAAAGACTCAGGAGACTATGAAGACGCTACTAGCAGTAAAGAAAGGAGCAAGGAAGAGAAAGGGCGGAGGGAGGAGAGCAAAGAGGAGGAGATGGACGGCAGAGAGGCCGAACATGAAGCAGGAGGCGAGGAGCTGGCGCCTACTACCTGCTTTCCAGCAAGGTAGGTACATACTCTGGAACACATGCATGATGCACAGCCCAACTTTGGAGGCAAGAAGGTACCAGTGGGTTATTGCAGAAGTGATTTCCCCGTCCGTGGATCCAAGAGGTAAATTACGGAGTACAAGTAGTACTCATGTAGGGTGTGGCAGGCCAGGTACGCTGGTCGGCAAGACCGACGTGCGTATCATTACAAGTACATAAGCAAATGGTAGGGCACTCGATATACAAATCAAGGTAGCCCCTGGGTAGTAGCAAGGCAGGTAGGATTGATACTTGCTTGTAGGAAAAGCTCGCAGATTGATTGGGTAGGCGCGACCCTGCCTCCCCCCGGTATTACCTGTTCCTTCGCACCCTGCGTTTGCCGGATGCGTGCGCGCAAAGGCCGACATATTACTCGTACGCACATCCCTTTGGTAGTCTTAAGGGAGCTTTTAAGTCACAAGCCCCACATAGATTAGATACAGCCTAGGTACCTCTTCCCACGCTAGTCAACGCTAAAATTTTCTTCACCTAAATTTATATATAACTATTTTAATTAGACTTAATAGTAGTAAATTATAATATTCTAAGGAATATAAATATTATTATTAAAGGGGCTAGGTATAAGTAACTATTAAATAGTACTTATTGCTTTAAAGCTAAAACTATAAATAAATATAGCTATATATTTAACTTTTTTAAAATTCTTTATTAACTATTATATATTTAAAACTTTCTAGTAATACTATTAAATTTTTTCTAGGCTTTTTTAAGTAAATCTTTTATTAATAAATAAGTTAAATATATAAATTTTAATTTTTTAAATTCTTATAAAGTTATATATAAAAACTATAACTAATTTAGCTATAAAGCTAATAAAGAAGTTAAAAATATAATACCTAATATAGTACTTATAGCTATAAATTACTATAAAAACTTAATTTTAAAATTAAAGCTTTTCTTATAAGTTTTAAATTTTATTTATATAGGGATTTATAAAAAAACCTATTTTTAAGATTATTAGTAGATTTCTAAGCTTAAAAGTATTATTTTTATTTATTAGTTTATTTAATATATACTATATAAATATTTTTATATTTTATTTTATTTTATTTAAGTTTATAATTTTAATACTATAATATTTTAAAAATAAGAAACTTTTCTAATATTATTTAATATTATAACTAAGTAGTTTAATTATATATAGTAAATATTAATTAAATTTTATATACTAGGTATAAATCTTATTATAAATAAATATATAATTAGCTATATAAGAAAATTATAATATATAATAACTATCTTAAATAAACTAATACTTATAGGCTTTAAAGTATAGGCTATAGTATAAAAAAACTATTTTTTATAATAGTTTTAGTATATTTTTAAGCTTAAATATAACTTTATAAATACTTTTATAAACTATAAATATAAAAAATATAAAAAAAGTAAAATATAATTAAACCTAATATAGTTAATAGTTATTACTTTAATAAATAAGCTATTATAAGCTAAGTATTATATTTTTCTTAATAACCTATTTTTAGTATTACTACTTTTTAATATTTTATACTAATAAAGTATTAAAGTTACTAGTATATACTATATTAATAATAATATTTAAAAGTTTTTTATAAAAGTTAAAAAAAATAATAAAAAAAAATATATATTAGTATTAAGGTAAGCTTAAAGCTATATTTATATTAAATAATAAAGTTAAAAGCTTTAAAGACCTATTATTAGGTTATTTATATATTAACTTATCTTTTTAATTTCTAAGTTAATTAAATTATATAGAAAAATAATACTTTTATATTATTATTATTTTTTATTTATTCTAGTAATAAATTTATTTTTTAAAAATAAAAAAAACTAATATTAATATAACTATAATTATAACTAATAAAATAAATATTTAGTAATAAAGCTATTAAAGACTTTTTTATCTTATCTATTATAGCTAAATATAATAACCTTATAAATACTATTAATATTAGTAATTAATTAAAAGCTTTAGTAGGATTAAAATACTAGACTTATAAGGGTATTTAGTATATAATTATATAAAACTATCTCCTTAATATTTACTTAATAAATATATACTTTTTATAGTATAAAAGGTAACTAAATTAGGTTTTTTATACCTCTTAAAAAGCCTAAAAATAATATATAATTTATAATATTTAGTATATTTATAGCTAAGATAGTATTTTAAAATAAAGGTTTTAAATAAGTAATATTTTTATTATATAATTATAGTATAATTATATTAATAAAAGTAAAAGTATACCTTATTTAGCCTATAAAGGCTTTAAAACTAGTTAAATATAGTTATAAAGTTAGTTTTTAGCTTTTAGTAAAACTAGTATAAATAGGTTAAATTTATAGCCTAAAAAAATACAGCTAAGCTATAGGGAATATAATATAGTAATTTGTAGGTTAGAGAAATATTAGGACTTCTATTATAGTAATATTCGTATAGAAAACTAGGTACTACTGCTTTTAGCTTAACGCTGATTCGCTAGCATCCTTGTAAGTGACTTAAAAGCTCCCTTAAGACTACCAAAGGGATACGACTACCTATAGGCTATCAGTACCTAGGTAATTCATTACCACGACAGTAAGGTAGGCAGGTGCTCCATGTACTAGCACCTGTTCAGTGATAGAAAACACTGTTTATGTTGAATATACAGATAGGTATACCAGGAGAAACAAGCATCGTCAGCGGACGGATTAATTGCTTCTCGAATGTTGTCGGTAGGTAGGTGCGTACCCGTGGCTCTTTCAAATTTGCTCACATATACATACAGAGCT
>JADHZA010000632.1:0-10031 GCA_018831705.1 Torrubiellomyces zombiae | reverse complement strand
AGAGTTCAGCCACGCAGCATCGCCTGGCGTGGTTCAGCATTTACCCTTTCCGGGCGGTTGCAGACGTCCGACGCCAAAAATGTGAGACAGGACGTCTGCGTTGAACATCAATTTTCATGTACAGTACCACGAGTACATACGGATGCACCGGGCTGCTTGGCACTGCCTAGAGACATGTTGCACGAGCTCCAGTGGCTGGAAAAAGGGGCATTCACGTATGAGGACAAACTTGTATATGGATCGCTCCGTACTTGATCCCCGGACACAGATATGTTTCTTGCGGTGGGCCCTCATCGACAGGGGGCTTCGGTATCTGCGATTTAGTGTTCTCCTTACATGTAGGCCAGGATTTCCGAGGCCCATCATGTATAGTATAGCGAGGTCCAACAGGAATGGCCTTGCAACGAACAAACAAGCTCTCTACGAAGTGCATGACATCCATGAAGCTGACAAGATACACAGAATCATGGATATCTTGTTGATCCGAGTGATGCTAGGGTTATGTAAAAAGCGTGCGTTCCATTTCGATCTTCCCAATTAGTTGAGCAACTACTATAGGTCACATAGCAACTGCCCCCATCCGAGAATTGTCATCGTCTCAATACCTCCATTACTTCTTCCAATTTCTGGGCTCCAATATTCGCTGTTGTACCTGGTTGATATGTCGTTGATTGATCAGAGCCAGGTTGGGCCATTCGCTCGCCAAGTTGACTTTATTGGGCTGCCACCTGTGCTTTTAAGTCTTCAATTTCTTTCTGCAAATGTTTCCCATGTCTTCCATTTCTTTCTCATGTTCGCCTTCCAATTCTCGTTTTTCTTTCTCGCTTTGTTCTTTGACAGTGGCCATTCGCTCGCCAAGTTGGCTTTGTTGGGCTGCCACCTGTGCTTTCAAGTCTTCAATCTCTTTTTGCAAAGTGTTTCTCATGTCCTCCAATTCTTTCTTGCTTTGTTCTCTGACGGTGGCCATTTGGGCTTCTTGTGACTTTTCGACGTCTTGCAAAATTCTTGCTGCTACCTCAGTATGCATTTCCGAACCCGTCGCAATTTCCCGAAGCAACTTCATTAGCATGTCTCTTTCTTTGACTTGGTATAGATCTGCAAGGTACTCCATCGTCGCCTTTGTCTCATTTCGCAGTTCTTGCCAGGAGTCTGCTGCCACTGCGGCCCTTATTGCTTGCTTGCGAAAAATGTTCTTCTGCTTGTTGTTGCTAGATATATTCGAAATGTCGCGTAAGAAATCTGCGATCTGATGCATAGGATTGCGGAACTCTGGCATTAGAATTTCAACTTCTTCTACCTTTGAGACTTCTTCTTGGTCGTCGTCTTTTCTCTCTTCCAGCTTCTGCCACATCGCTGGATGATAAATTCCCGACCACATTTGGAGTATCCGTTTTTGGAATGGTGAGATCACTTGTATATTGTCTTCGGTAATCAGTTGATCAAGTTTCTCTTTCAGGTCCGTGTGGTCTGCGCCCGGCTTTGCCATTTCATCAAGGAGAATCTGTAAGCTTTTCTCTATATCTTTCCTCTGTATGACCCTTTTAATCGGAATTTTCTGTGTCTTTTGCTCGTGTTTCCTTTCCAGGTCCCATTCGTTCTGCGC
The DNA here is from genome assembly GCA_018831705.1 of Torrubiellomyces zombiae. Classification (NCBI taxonomy): domain Eukaryota; kingdom Fungi; phylum Ascomycota; class Sordariomycetes; order Hypocreales; family Ophiocordycipitaceae; genus Torrubiellomyces; species Torrubiellomyces zombiae. The sequence continues at coordinate 8,428 of JADHZA010000632.1, read as the reverse complement.
CTCGTCTATTTTTTCCGCCATCCATGCCAGTGAGATTGATGGGCCCGTCAAGAGTATTTTTGTTTGTCTTCTGGGCGTTTCATTCTCTCCTGTTTGCTCCGCATCTTCTAGGTCTGCGAGCGCTTCCCAGTCATCGATATTTGCCTTTCTTCCTAAATGCTGGAGATGAGGGGGGCAAACAATTCTGATCGGTGAATAATCGTCGGACTCTTCGTCCCATGCTTTGATCGCTAACGGCAATCTTTCCAATTGTTTTTGATCTTGCAGGGCCCTCATAAACTTGCTAGTATCTGCTTGCTTGATTTGGATCACTCTCGAGATTGTATAGTAGCCAAGCAGTAATGGTGGCGACAGCACGAACTCGGCACTTGGTTCTCTTCTTTGTGTCTCTTCAATCCATTTCATTTGGTTGGTCAAGGTTTTGTAGCAACTCCAGTTACTGACCAGTTTTCTCTTCCAAAATTCGCCGCTCAAGAGTTTTCGCTTTGTCGCTTCACAACAGGCTTTCGATTCTTCCTCAGTTAAGCATAAAGCTCTTCTCATAACGTCGATCGCTTGTTCAGCCACAATTCGGGCGTTCGACTCGTCCATATCTTCGTTAATCGACTCCTTTATTTCATCGGACTCGTCTTGGACCTCCGAGGTCCATGTAAACTGGAATGACGGGCCTCTCACCAGGACCCCGGCAGGAAGTTCTGTTTCATCATCCGAAAAGTCGGCCATGATTGCTTCTGATTGAACGTAAAAGAGAAGATATGCTCTTGGCTTTTGTTGCCAAAGTCAAGATACTGTTGCGTGCGTGGTCCCAAATGTGGCGCGGTGTGCATGTGTAGAAGTTAAGTGTGTTCACAGCTCGCCAGATATCGACTTATCATCACCTATACTGACAGCTGTAAGTGACAGCTGTTACACTCAACACCATATATTCTACTTTCTCCTTGGTATACGCTTTAATATTTGTCTTGGGAACTTTCTTGACCATGGTGCTCGCTTCTCTCTCGAGAACATCATTGTTGAGGCGAGCTCCAAAGATGCTCCAGAAATTATTCTATACACCTTCCAATACGCTGGGATTGAAGTTCAGTTTATATAGTAGTCCGACTCTTTAAGCCGAATAACTTGGAGAGGTCCAGCTCCCTGTTGGGACCACTTTTTAGGTGGCTTCCTAAGCAATTTGTATCCTTTATGCAGCTCTAGGTATTACACAATATCGACTTTTGCCAATTCCATCTACTGGCGCTTCTGTCGTGTATTAATTTCGATTAATAGACGCGATGTATGTTGTACGCTGGGCTGTAATTGTATGGAGAGAATTCTCAATATATTCAGCATGTTTTAGCAAAAGCCACGGGCAGCCAGCTAGTAGCCAAGTTCATATAGTTACATGTAGTACAGTATCTAATAGCCAGGCTACTGCTGATTTAACCACTGCCTAGCAGGTACGCTGCTGGCTGCGCGACTTAGTGCACTGTTGGCAGCGCCTTGGGCTGTGCGAATAGCACGACTCTAGTAAGGCGGGTATAGCTTCTCTCTCCTTATACGTAGGTCGTTGTTCACGATGTTGGCCAATGCAGCTAACCCAATATGCTCACAGAAAAAAAGCACAACTACATACCCATAAATCCAGCATCTACTTGTAGCACCTGGCATCTCGAGATCCCTGCTTTGTACATACGGGCGTCGAAAGCGATGGATGCCCCAGGGGACGTGGGGACCAAGCAGAAGTCGGTCAGCTACGCTGCAGGCTGAGGTGCATATCCGAGATCCCCAAGGGTCCCTGGTCATAAGTACAGGGAGAGGAGCCGGCATGCTTACCCTACTTGTACATACGCCTTGTATGTAGTACCATGCGAGTGATAATACTCCGTACATACACCTACTGCCCGGACTGGTGCTGACGAGATCCGCAGATGACGGTGAGCATCCTCGGCCGTAGGTGGACAGGGAGACGGCATTGCAGGTTAGTATCCGTAATACAGGTACATAGCATATACATATGTATTGTCGTATGCAATTACAGAGAACTACAGCACCCGGAAATGCCTATGTATGCAGCTTCATACGAAAGTGAGCGTCGGAAGGTTCCTGCGGGATGGTAGGAATAAACAAAAAAGCAAGAGCGCAACGGGCCAAAAGAGGAATAGGAGAAAAAAAAGGCGGAAGCTTCAACAGAAAAGAAAATCTTTATCTCTTATCGCAGTGACTGACACATTGACAGTTGGGTCCGGCGACCGGACCTCAAGGGACCCCTAGACCGCCAATTTTCATCCTTCACGGTAGCCTAAAGCAGGCTGCGACTCTGCTTGACGTGACCCGTCCCGCACCAGAGCCTTTTTGGAGCACGGTCCTCGGACTCGATTACAGTTTCTTTTTTTTCCCACCATCTCGCTGTCCTCCATCCTAGACCATCTCACTGGCCTTCAACTGCCTCAGTCTGCTCGCCGGACGGTGCAATTGCAGCATTGAGCTCGCTAGTACCTCACCGTCATGCCGCCCATCATGAGCTCGCTGCTGGCTGGTCGCGCTCCGGTCCTGCTCCGACCAGGCTGCCGCGCCCTTCAACATCCTCGGACGCTCTCTACGGTCACCCGGGCGGCCACTCGGGCGACGCAAAAGTCATTGAGTAGTCTTGCCATCCAAAATAGGTCGCTCAAGCGACTGGGCACAATCTCTGTCCTTCGTCCCTACAGCACTGCGGCCGCCGAATCCGCCCCCAACCCCAAGGCCTACATCGACAGCGGCGTCATCAAGCCCAAGCAAAATGTAGACGTGAAGAAGGTTCTCATCATTGGCAGTGGTGGTCTTGCCATTGGTCAGGCTGGCGAGTTTGATTATTCTGGTTCGTTTTCGCTCCTCATGCCATGGATTGAGAGGCCGGCTCCTCGACCTGTGGCTCTCCCACTCAATGCCATTCTGCGAGGCCCTTTTGCCGTTCTGACCAGACTTGCAAACAGGTTCACAAGCGCTCAAGGCTCTGAGAGAGGCAGGCGTGGCTTCGGTTCTCATAAATCCAAACATTGCCACCATCCAAACCAATCACACACTCGCCGACGAAGTCTACTACCTCCCAGTCACCCCCGAATACGTGTCCTACGTGATCGAAAAGGAGAAGCCCGACGGCATCTTCCTGTCATTTGGTGGACAGACAGCCCTCAACCTGGGTGTTCAGATGGAGCGTCTGGGTCTTTTTGAGAAATACGGCGTCAAGGTTCTGGGCACGAGCGTAAGGACCTTGGAACTCAGCGAGGATCGTGACCTGTTTGCCAAGGCGCTCGAAGAGATCAACATTCCCATTGCCAAGTCCATTGCCGTTGGCACCATCGAAGAGGCCCTAGATGCCGCTCGCAAGATTGGCTACCCCATCATCGTCCGTGCCGCCTACGCACTCGGAGGCTTGGGTTCGGGGTTCGCCAACGATGAGGAGGAACTCCGCAACATGGCCGCTCGATCGCTTACGCTGTCCCCGCAGATCTTGGTGGAAAAGTCGCTCAAAGGCTGGAAGGAGCTCGAGTACGAAGTCGTCCGCGATGCGAACAACAACTGCATCACTGTCTGTAACATGGAGAATTTTGATCCGCTCGGCATCCACACCGGCGACTCCATCGTCGTGGCTCCCAGCCAAACGTTGAGTGATGAAGAGTACCACATGCTTCGGTCCGCTGCCATCAAGATCGTCCGTCACCTTGGTGTCGTCGGCGAGTGCAACGTCCAGTATGCTCTGCAGCCAGACGGCCTCGACTATCGCGTCATCGAGGTCAACGCTCGTCTCTCTCGATCGTCTGCCCTGGCGTCCAAGGCCACCGGATACCCGCTCGCCTATACTGCCGCCAAGATTGGTCTCGGACACACCCTGCCCGAGCTTCCCAACGCCGTTACCAAGACGACAACGGCCAACTTTGAGCCATCGTTGGACTACATCGTCACAAAGATTCCTCGATGGGACTTGTCCAAGTTCCAGCATGTCAAGCGTGACATCGGCAGCGCCATGAAGTCCGTCGGTGAGGTCATGGCCATCGCCCGAACATTTGAAGAATCCTTTCAGAAGGCCATCCGCCAAGTCGATCCACGCTACGTCGGGTTCCAGGGCGACAAGTTTGACGACCTGGACTATGAGCTCCAGAACCCCACCGATCGTCGCTGGCTGGCCGTTGGCCAAGCCATGCTTCATGAAAACTACTCTGTGGACAAGGTGCATGAGTTGACAAAGATTGACAAGTGGTTCCTGTACAAGCTGCAAAACATTGTCGACTGCACCCGAGAACTCGAGGGGCTCGGCAGCCTCCAGGCTTTGAAGAAGGAGCATATTCTGCAGGCCAAGCAGATGGGCTTTTCTGACCGACAGATTGCCATGGCTGTCAAGAGCACTGAAGACGAAGTCCGCGCGCAGCGGTTGCACTTCAACATCCAACCGTGGGTGAAGAGGATCGACACTCTGGCCGCCGAGTTTCCCGCCGACACCAACTACCTCTACACGACGTACAACGGATCCTCTCACGATGTCACATTCGAAGATAAGGGTAAGATTGTCCTCGGAAGCGGCGTGTACCGCATCGGCAGCTCCGTCGAGTTTGACTGGTGCTCGGTCAGCGCCATCCAGGCCCTCCGCAAGATGGGCGAGAAAACCATTGTGATTAACGTAAGTGTGATGATTGCTTTGTTCTCCTTGTGTAACGTTTCTTGCTGTCGGCTACTACCCTGATGAACTTGATCCCATCTTGCAATCTACTTTGTACGGAATGCATTTCTCTTTACGGTTGCCTTTTCTCTCCGCTGGGTTCTACTCCTTCCGAATGCATGCTCCGCTCGAAGTCTTGCGATGCGGCACTATCCTCCCAAACAGGCGTCGGTTCTTTTTCCTCAATACTCGGAATGCATTTCTCTTTACGGTTGTCTTTTATCTTCCGCCGGGTTCGACACCCTTGCATTCGCTTGAAGTCTTGCGATGTATGAGGCACTGTCTTCCCAAATAGGCGTCGGGTTTATTAGCATTTCTCGGCCTGGGCGATCGTCACCCGTCTAACTTGATGATGGATCGAATCACGGGCAAGATCATCCATATTGACTTTGGCGACTGCTTCGATATTGCCATCAACCGCGAAAAGTTTCCCATTCCCAAGAAGGTGACATTCAGATTAACTCGAATGTTGATCTATGCCGTGGAAATTGATAACATCGAGGGAAGCTTCCGCATCACCTACGAGTTTCATTTCCAGCATTGTGATGCAATCGACCGCGGAAGGTGTCTTTCTTGACGTTTACTTTTTCTCTTCCGCTGGGTTCTACTCTACGTCGCCCGCTCAAAGTTTTGCGGTGCATAATGCATTTTCATTTCAAATTTGCGTCGAAGTGTCTTGCAATGTTGGCAATACACTTCACTCGGGGTACGCCTTCACTCGAGGTACGCCTTCACTCGAGGTACGCCTTCACTCGAGGTACGCCTTCACTCGAGGTACGCCTTCACTCGAGGCGCGCCTTCACTCGAGGCACGCCTTCACTCGATAGACACTCACTTACCAGACGCTTTCACTCGACGTACTTTTACTTGGCCGACGCTTTCACTTAACGGACGCTTTCACCTAATGGACGCTTTTACTCGACATGCCTTTACTTGGCCGATGTTTTCACTTAACCTACGCTTCTTCTCTCCCGCTGGGTTCTACTCTTATTAGGCAATTGTCGCCTAATACATCATCCTTCCAAATACGCGTCGATATCTCCTGCGATGGTTTCTTTTCAGTGCATATTCCTTTTGATAGACGTCGTGATTCTTTCGACGTCTTTTAATGGATTACCGGCCTTTGGGCGGACGTTGTTATTCGCGTCTTCCGCTGGACAGACTCTGTATGCACCTCGCCTCTGAACGCTTCCTACTGGACACACCTTCCCTCTGAACGTCTTCACTGGACGCACCTGCCATTTGAATTGCCATACGCCTCTCTCCCATCAAACGTGGATTTCTTATTTATTTTAAGGATTTTTATTCACTTTCACGGATTCCAAAATCACCTGGACGGATTCCACTTCACTTCGGAGCTATTCACCTTAACATTTCAATTTTTCACCATGGCGGATACAATTTCAGTCATCGTTGTCACTGCTCCCACCGTCCAACAACTTGTGCTCTCCGTGGCATGGGCATGTCTCTGCGATACTCCTGTTCAGCAGAAGAATACCCTATTTGCACAATTCTTCCCAAACCAAGAAGAATTGGAAAAGGCAGCCTCATTAGCGTCCGTGGCTTTTGCACCTGGTCTCTTTGAAGTGCTTCGATCAAACAATCCGCCAAAATTCAGCTACTTTAAGAGCCTTCCAACAGAGCCTCAGTCAGGCTGGGGTATCTACGTCATAGTTCTTGAAAAGTCCGGTTCTCTCCCTCAGATCTATGTCGGCTCTGCAACGCGGGCGACCGAAGGTATCTACGCAAGATTCCGGTGTTACAATCATCAAAAGTCCCTTCCAGTCTTTGTCGAAGAGTCACTCAAAAAAGGCTATTCTATCACACACAAGGGTCTGCTTTGTTGGATTCCTCTCCCTCCGCCTGGTATCGTTCCCATTAGACGCCTTCTATTATTCGCTCTCGAAGCTACATTCGCATATATGTTTTGGGCCATGAAACCTATGCCATACCGACCATTCAACGAAATGTCTCATATTTGTCTTTGGGAACGTTCGAAATTGGAATACGAAGGACTCTGTTCTCATTCCGCTCTATACGAAGTGCCTCGCGGCGGGTTTAATCTTTCTCCAGAGCAGCTTGAAGCCGAAGCCGTGGACAAGGAGGTGAAGCGTCTTGCACTAAAAGCCGAAAATGCCCAGAACTATCATTTCCGCCAGATGATAGACAATTACGATGAGTACATTGGGAAGTCAACGGAAAGAGTCCAGCGATCGAGAGCCAACAACCCAGGTCGAGACAATATACGGAATGCAGAACGTGCGGCCAAAGCACTTCTAGAAAAGACGTATTACTGTGAACGTTGCGACCTTACGTTCTCCACAAATGGTTCTTTTCAGAATCATTTAAAGTCTGCCAAACATAAGCGCAAATTGTCGGAGGCGAACAATCCGTTCCGATGTACTCCTTGCAACGTTGGCTTCCACAACATAAGCAACTTAAGGCGACACGATCTAACCGAACGACATCGCCTAGCCGTGGAAAAGGCACGCTCCAGTGAAAAGTCGACGCCCGACGTTCCGCCCAACCAGTCTACGTTGACTGGATTCTTTCAGAAGCCTCATGGCCTCGCCCAGCCTGCTGAAAACATCTCTTCTGAAAGACCCTCGTCTTTTAAACGTTTTCCAACACTCGAAAGCTTTCCATCTATTAAGAATCCTGTTGGTCAGCTTCTTTCAGCCGAAATTTCGACTAGTGTCTTATTTACTGGAAACGTCCCTTTAAACGTCCCGTCTACTGGAAATCAGGATGGAAGCTTGTCGTCTTTTAGAAAGTCTATACTAACAGGGTCGACACTGGCTGGGGATTCATCATCTACTGGACATCGTGGTCTTAAGCGAAAATTCACGCCGTTCGATGCAGATTCTCCATGCACATGCCACATCTGTAACATCACTTTCTGCAATAAGAATATGCTATCACGCCATTATACCACTCAGCGCCATTCACAAGCCTTGGAAAGCGCCCAGTCCAGCACTCACAACTCTACCGGTAGTGCTGAAAACACCATATCTGGCGTGAATTTTCCTATCTCTCCGGTGCCCAGCGGCAGTCATGGTCCTTCCGCGGATGGAAATGGGAAGACAATGTCTAAATCTGCCTACTCAACGTCTAGTGACGCCCCTGGAAAGTCTTCATCCAAGGGAAATTCTCAGACTACGTTATTCGACTTCTTCTCCAAGTCTATATAACAAGGTTCTTTTCGTCTTTTTGTTTTGTACTTATTTTTCCTGATTTTGTTTTCACGTTTAGTTCGCGCCATTTGATGCGAGATCCCTATTCATATACACGCTCACATCTGCAAAGTTGCTCTCTATAATAAGAATTCGCTTACGCCTCCGTCCAGTGACGCTCCTTGAAAGTCCGCATCTAGTGAAAGTTCCCAGCCCACCTTGTTCGACTTCTTCTCCAAGTCCATATAACGAGTTCGTCTTTTCTTAGACACATCATCCCAACCAGTGAAGGTTTCAGCCTACCTTATTCGACTTCTTCCCCAAGTCCATGTGACGAGTTCCTCCAAATCTGTCCCTTTTTTTCTTCCCTAAACATTATTTTTTTCTGATTCCGTACTAATATCCCTCAAATCCAATCCGGAGACTATTTCCAGCGATCACGATGAAGCCGATAGGCTGTATTTCGACGAATTGACGTACGAGAGAGTCATGGATATTTACGAGCTCGAGAATGCGAGCGGTGTCGTCGTTTCGGTGGGCGGGCAGCTGCCGCAAAACATGGCGCTCCGGCTGCAGGAAA
>JADHZA010000631.1:0-10047 GCA_018831705.1 Torrubiellomyces zombiae | reverse complement strand
CAGAGACGTCCTGCTGGGGGTGGGAGGTCTGGAGGGAAGGGGGGGGGGGATGGGATGATGATCTACGGAGTACAGGTGGGGGGAAAGACAGAGATAAGGTAGGCAGGGTGGCAGGTAGGTACGTACGATTGAGTGCTTGCTTGCTTGCTTGCTTGATTGATTACTTGAACCTCGTCTCGGCCGGGGAGGGGCTTACGGCGGGAACGTGTTTGTCCGGGTGCGGCTAGCTCTGGCGCAAGGCGGCAAATGCGGCCATGTTGCCAGAAGCTTGATGACGATGCCTTTTGGTTGCTTTCTTTGTCTCGAAGAGTGGAAACAGCACAGGCTCACAGTGCCGATCAGGTGGGTGGGAGACTGTAATAAAAAAAATAAAAAATAAAAAAAGGCAGTCTTTCTTGCACAAAATGTGGTCAGCGTGCAGGACTCCAGCATCCCGCATCAGTACCAGTATCCTGGATTTCCTCCCCCCCCAGGTGCGCCCCCCCCGTGCACGCTTGCCGTAGTACGTACAGTAGCCGGTAGGCAGCATCTTCCGCCCCCTGGTCCGTTGGGGCCGCTGGTCCACCATGGAGAGTGGGTGGGGGCACTGGGGGGACGGAGAGACTCGCATCGCGCCTGGCTTGTGCCACGAGCTCCTGTTGCTTTGCTGCTACCGCTGCTGGCCCTGATGTGAGTCAACCTGGCCCCGTAACCTCCCCTCCCAGCGGGCCGTGATAGCGAACAGCAGCTCTGCAACGGCAACGCGACAATGGCACATTCCCTGTTTTTCGCCTGCAGAGAACCAAACACGTTGCAGAGGCAGGCATACACCAACTGCCTTTTAGAAGCCGGGCGCTTCCCCTTTTGCGTCCAACAGGAACTATCGATACATCAAAATCGCAGCCCATCTGTGTGTGGGTGTCTGTGTGTACGAGCACGACGAGTAGCATGACTGTTCGCAGACGCTTACCAAGCTTCCCTCCCCCCCGATGCGGAATGGGGCCAAGAGGGGGGCGACCCAACCTTGGAGCTGGGGGGCGACCCGAACCGCTGGGTCGTCCCCAAGCAACACCCACTGCTACCCAATCCTGTCTCGGCCATGACAGAATCGCGCGCTTCAATGTTTCAAGCAAGAAGGCTTTGGAGCCTTGTCTTCCTGCACCCTGATCTCACCTCGCCTCGCCTCGTCTCGCCTCGTCATGTCTGTCTCACTGTAAATAAGTCGTACTACGAGTAGGCGCATGCTCGTACAGATAGATACATGTATGTGTTCGATGCAACATCACACTTGACGCCTTCCAGCAGCAGCACCTCCCAGGGATCCGCATGCAGGTGATAGCTGACACCGTCACGCTCGCTTCAGACCATCTCCTTTTACCGACAATCCGGGTCCGCCGAGACACGAGAGAGACGAGAGATGGGGAGGGACTTTGTGCTGGGCTGGTTTTTTTCATGTCTTGCCGTCCAGGGGGTACGGTACATAAGTACGGCAGCCCGCAGACGGTACCTATTCCATCGTGACGATGGCGGATTCCTCCCGCAGGTGCAGGTGTAATACCGGTAAGAATGATGTATGTATGTACAAGTACAAGTATAGCAAATAGTTGGAGCTAGTAGCAGCGAGCCCGCTGCATGGGTCAACCTTGCTGCAAACCGAGACCCTGGTTACCAGGCCGCCGACGACGCCGACCCGACCTTCGGCATCGAAATTACCACGTTGGCCATCTTAGACCATGAAAGGCATTGGTTTGCGTCAATGTGGACTCACCATGCCATGTTTGATCCTCATCGAAGACCCGTCGGCCGGGTCAGGTGTCGAACCTCGGGGCATCAATCCCTCATGTTCCCTGTACATACCCGACCACTCATTGTCCTTCATTACCTACCTGCACTTTGACGCATTTCATGCTTTTCGAGTATGTGATGACCGGGCAGGTGCTTTCTTTCCCCGCCTGCAGGTGCATGCTCCCCGATTGGTGCCACGAATCCGTGGTTCCGTGGTTCCATGAGCAATGCATGGAAACATGCGATTGCGTCTGCGGTCGGCTGGCACGAGGCACACGAGGCACACGAGGGTCGCATGGTGAGCCAAGCCCCTCTTCCCTCCATGAATTGCCTACAGATGCATGGGGGCGCCAAGTCGGTCGAGCATCGATACCGTACATAGGTTGATAGGTGGGCTTGAGAGGTTGGTATGGATGGAAAGCCTTACGCATGCACGGCAAATTTGCCTTGCAAAGTGACAAACAAGCATTACGTGCGCGTACCAGTAAAAGTAAGTATTATATGCAGCCCCACGCACGCACGATGACGGCGCCGGCCCCCAAAGGCGGCCCCGCGAAAAGGAAAACTTGCTGTCGTTCGGTTCATCTCGCCTCGGCGGCACAAGGGATTACGTATGTATGTATGTGAAGCACATGCCACACCCATGGGCAAAAAAAAAAAATATGACGACGTGTGAAAAACTCCCAGCGTCTCGTGGTGGGCGAGACGGGACGCATCTTGGCAGCAAAGCTGAAAAATTCGTCGCAAGCCTTCTTGCCTCTCTTGTCTCATCATGTTCCAACCCGACACACCGGATTCGGGCCACCCTGGTCTTCCCTGTCACCTCCGGCTCGACCCTGTTTGAGTTATATGGCGCTTGTTTGCTAGTCGGTAGATTTCATGCATGAGCACTGGTTAGCTTCACGGTTGAGAGCACGAGTTACCGTTACCTCGTCTCGTTTTCGTAAATCAATCAATCAGACTGCTGCCAACTAGTGGCCGCGCCCCCAGGTGTATGTTAAGCCTCATCCAGTTTCTCCTCAGCGTTCATGCATTTCCTCCTCTCCCAAGGATTCTCCACTAAATCAAGATGAGAGCTGCATAAGCCTCTCTGCACTGGCCCGCCGGAGTACCTGCAATAGGCAGCCCGCTCGATGTCGGTCACGAGTCTGCGTGGTGGACCTTGCTTGGCCCGATATACGGCCTCTCTGCTTGGGTACATGTATGATGTAGGGCAACGCCCAACAAATAATACTGGTGTAAGTGTGCATATTTATTGGGCCACAGAAGAGGGACTTGGCCAAGTACACCACAGTCAAGGCCGCGACGTTTGGGTACACATGATACAAAAGAAAACTGCCGCCTGATAGAACCATTATCAAAATAAACCAATGCTCAACCCTACCTAATGGTTGTGTCGGGTCAGGCCTTTTCCAGACAGCCCATGTCCCTCCTCATCTGGCACAAATCAAGTCACTTTTCAGTTACGGATTTTTTGGGAAGCAGGAAAAATCATCTTCTCGTTTTTGCAACCTAATGTACCATTACCTACGTTGACCAGCCTTCAAAGACCTGGTGGTCCATCGCAGCAGATGGACTTCTCAGCCATAAGTAGGCTACCTGCAAGACGGCAACACCTCCAACGCCCTGATTTGAAACAATCAACATCCCTTCATCCATACAGCTCTAATGATAATATGAAACACGTCAATTTCAAGTTGAATTGCGAATAAAGATGTTTGTAGCCAGAAGAAAGGGGGGAATGGCAACGATTCTGGCCCATTTACACGAAGAAAATGAGACCAGCGATGGCGCCGAGCAGGTTGATACCCGTGCGGCCAGCAGCGCCGACCTTGACCATGGGCGTGCTGGTACCGTTGTTGCCTCCAGCGGCAGGGGCGGGTGGCGAGGAACCAGCCGACTGAGGAGGAGAAGGCTTGGGGCACTCTCCCTCGCATGGAGGCGTCACCTCGCATTGGTCTCCGTTGCACTGGGTCACCTTGCCGCAGTTGTCGCCCGAGCACGGCTGAACCTGGCACCCTTCTCCGTTGCACGCGAGCTGCTTCTGGCATTCGTCGCTGTAGCATTGCTCCTGGGCGCATTTGCCGTTGTAGCAGACAACCTTGGTCTGGCACTCATCGCCCTCGCAGGACGAGTAGTTGCAATCGTCACCATCGCAGTGGACGAGCTGGTGCGAATTCTCCTCATCCTCCTCGGGGCAGGTCTCGACGTGGCAACATTCGCCATCGCATATGACGCGTTGCTTCTCGCACGAATCGCAAGGGTTGGTGGCGGTGCAGAAATCACCGTAGCAGGTGATGACGTTGTCATGCCATTCAGGCTGGGGTGTAGGGCAGTTCTCCGTGGTCGTGGTGATCGTCGCAACGGTCGCCGAACCGATAGGGCAGTCAGTGACCTCGGGTGGGCAGCTCGTGATGGTGTGCAAGCAGGTGGTTGTGATGGTCTGCGTGATGGTAGTTGGTGGCTCCTCAGACCCCTCTTCATCCGTCGCCTGGCCAGTGAAGCGGACGTAGACCGTAAGGAATATATCCGATGGCACATCTTGGCGGCGGACCCTCATCGAGGCGGAATCGCCACCGCAGAACGAATCTGCGTCGCCAGGGCATTCATCGTTGCACAAGTTCGTGCTGACCTTGAACGTGGTATTTTCATCAATCGAGTCACCGCAGTAGCAGTCACTGTGGCAAGACAAGTCAGCATTTCCCGCAAGCACAGGATCCGGCGGCAGATGACTCACGTGTCGTGAGTACCAAAGTACTGCGACGGGCAGCTGGCAGCGCAGAGTTCCAGAGTCATGTCCCCTGAGCTCCCAACCATGGTGAAGCTGGGGAAGCCAGACTCTGAGGAGGTACAGCCGTAGAAGGCAAAGTCGCCGATCTGGTCAGGGAACCCGTTCTCCGCCTCCCCCGGCTGCCCACCTACGGGCGTGGATGAGTCGGTCGGGCCCGCCCCGGTCTCGAAGACTGGCGTAGGTGAAGGACTGCCATCGCCGGCCCCAGGAAGAGGCGTCGGCGTTTCACCTGCATCGGAGTCGCCATCGTCATCACCGCCATCGTCGTTACTCCCGGTACCGGGAACCGGCGTGGGAGCACCGCTGCCCACAGCAACCGGCGTCAAGCTATTTCCATCATCACCACCGTCATCCGCACCTCCTGCGTCATTACCATCGTCGACCGAAGTACTTGAGCCAGTTGAGTCGGAGCCGTCATCAGAGGCACCATTGTCTGCGGCGCCACTTGCGCCGGGGGGTTGAATCCCATCACCAAGAATGACTGGAGTTGCCGTGGCCCCCGTAGAAGAGTCCTGGGCCTCGCTATCCCCGTTGTCGCTTCCGTCATTGGTTGTGGTCGTACTCGAATCTGTGGGATTGTTCTCTGGATCCGAGTTCTGGTCACTAGGGGTGCCCACGTCCGGTGACTGCGGTGACCGGTCGACGATCGCCCTGGCGACTGGGACAAGTCCATGAGGCTCTCTAGCCGGGTACGCTCGGGCAGCGACCAGAGCGACCTGCCCGCTGAGGGCAAGAAGAGGCAAGTAATGCATTGAGCACGAATGTAAAACGCAAGAAACTGGGGTAAAAGAATGACAAGGCTGTATAGGCCTTACAAGCGAGTGACAAGAGGTTGAAAATCCGCGTTACCGATGCAGCAGAGAGACTGGCCGAGACGAGACGGCCGAGGGCAGGGTCGATTTATACGATGGCGGGTTGTGCCGAGAACGCGCACCGCGTCAACAATTGGAACAGCGCCCTTGAATTACAAGCCAAAGTCAATGCCAAAGGCTCAACGAATGCATCCTCCGCAAGCCAGGCACACCATGGTTCCGCGGCAAGGTTTCGAGTACATAGGTGCTGGTCTCGGCTTGTCGCGCATCATGGTTGCCAGGTCTCGCCCTCACGTGTTCGCAACGAAGAATGCTCTGACCGACTTATCCGGACGCGATTCGCGCCGCTGTGTCTCGTCTTGCTCCTAGAAAGCGGTGGTGTTGACGTTGACCTTGGCGCACCCACACTGGTCGACTTTCCACTTACACTGGGGAATTCCTGTGCCTGGCTGGAATCGTCATGCAGCTTGGGCCCCCAGGTTTCAGCAACGCGCCAGCCAGATTGACGAGAATTCCATCGCCCCCTCGTTTGGTGAGATACGGAGATTACGCGCCGAAAGAATGCCAAATGCCATAATGGTGAAGGAGGGGGGGCCTCGCTACGCATTGTCCCATGTCGCGCGGCGTGCGAGCCAAAAGGAGAGACATCAAGGTAGCAGACGCGGGTCGTCGGCGCTTTGCACAATGTCGAGCAGACCAATTGTAGAACATACTTTGGATGGAGTTGGCGTGAAGACGGTTCCACCTGCTCTCAAGTGCTAGGCAGCACGATGTTGTTACGTTGCTCTCAATAGATGGCTTCCGCATCCCTTCGAACGTCATGGCTGTCTCACTTCATCACTACCCAGCGTCGGATGGGGCGCAACCTGTGTGCCTGTCAATTAGAGTATTTGACATCAGCCAGGAGCTGACGATGGTCGATGAATATGCTTCATCAAACAGTCACAACCGATGCCACCCACCATGGTTTTCCTGCTTTCAGTTGTGGTTGCTTGTTTTGCCACCAAGGGAGTGGATTGGCGGTGCAGAGTGACATACAGGCCCAAGCAATCTTATAGGGCTGCAAAGTTAAAGGATTTGCAGTTCTTTCTCTTTGACTTTGTGCAAGGGCATTGATGATGCGGCTCGTAGGTTTCAGGGGCCGAGTGCGGTTTGGCATCATGGAGGAATCAAGGTTCAGCCCAGGCCATAGCTCGGTCGGTCTTGATCCGGCAGGACTGGATGTCGGGAATTGTCAACCGACTTCCGACCACTGTCGCCTTGACGGATGCTGGTCATCGATGAAGGACGACGGGGAAGTCTCCGGCGGAGTCACTCCAGACTGCAATCTCTTCCACATTTGCGAGACGCGTCGTTAACAGGCGTGACAGGATAAGGGGTGAGACATGCCAAACGCGTGTGGTTGATGAAGCGATGTTTGGTAGTGGCTGGGGTTGTTCCGTTCCGGTGCGCAAGTGGCAAGTTTTAGGTAGACGGGCCATTACGAGCATCTCCAATTGACCATTCGTACGCCCCAACCGACAAGTCAGTGATGGTGGTTTTAGCTCAAATATTCATAAGAAAGTATCGAGCTTTGTGAAGAGCGTAGCGCGTCATATCAGGCATGACGGTGAAGCGACCACCGGTTTCAGACACGATCTTGAACTCGTAAGGCTAAGCACCATTGAGTTTCACGAAGCTTGCGACAACTTTGTGTCGTCAGCCGTTTCTTTGTTACAATGGACAATATTTCCACCTATCTCGTGCCCATTCATAGTGAGAGAGAGTAGCAAAAAGATCTTCACGTTCATTCTTGGCCTACTGTTATTCTCATGAGTCGTAGCTTGGTATGTGACTCGTGCTGCGGAGCTGGACGAGAAGGAATGCGCAAGCGCGACAGACTGACTAGCCTGGGCCCGTTTGGAGCCGGTATTTACGGAGCCTCTCCAGCTGGGGGCGATAGATGAAGCGAAATTGAGCTTCAATAAGAGCCTGGAACCAAGCTGCTTGAAAAGTTATTTTTAGGGACTCCGCTTCCGGACAGCAGGTTTGCCTTTTTTTTTTTAAGTGCTTTTTTTCGCTTCCTGGGGCGCCGTATGTTGGACGAGGAAGACCCAGAGCCATGCCTGACCATGTTGGGTAACGACATGCACCTCGCACTCTCACCGTCGATCTGGTCGCAGAAGGTTCCGACATGCAGGGCCAGTAGCTGTGACTATGGCGAAAAGATTGAAGCAGCGTTTGTTTGCAGGTCTACAGAAGCAAACGCAAGCATTCTTTCAAGACCTGGCCGCATTCACCTTGACCCTTGCTGATTGTTGCCTTGGCCACCGAAGTTTGTCGATTATATCCATATGTCACCCAAGGAGTTAGGCTTGACCTATCTCACTGACCGGGCTGCTATAGCCCAGCCCGAGCAATTACAGGTAGTGATCCTACTCCGTAGAGGTAGGTTGGCACGTTGGTTAATGCAGACGGACGGAGGACAAACTGTCGGTAAGCATAGAGCACTGAGCGCTGAGCACAGCGAGTCAGCGGTGACAGACAGCGGGGACGCCCCATGGCATCACGAGGAACATCCTCCACACGCTACCCCACATTGACGTCCCCTTACCGGCCGATCCACAGACGACAACGACCTTAGCACGCTTACCACTCGCGACCTTCAACTCTCGCCTGACAGACAGCAGAATTACGACGACGGGATCGCAAACTTGCCCAGCTTTCTGCCAACCTCACTCAACACTTGGTTTGACACAGTTCCGGAAACCACACGGTCATTGGTCGACTCGCAACATCTCTTTGCGGTGGCTGGAGGCGCCTTGGCTTCGCCTCCGTTTCGGCATCATGTTCGACCTCTTTGCCATGCTTCTTTCGTACGTGTCTTCGCTCGTCTCTGCTACAAGAGCCATTTGTCGCTCGAACGCAGTATCATACTCTGCTCCATATCACAAATGCTCATGCTTAGGATCGAAACAGCTCCATCACCTCCTTTCTCTTCCCCATCTTCGCCTCGTACAAGGCCCTCAAGACAGGCGACCCTGCGCAGCTGACACCATGGCTCATGTACTGGGTAGTCTTCAGCTGCTGCCTTCTTGTTGAGTCATGGGTATCCTTCATTCTCTTCTGGTAAGCAATGCTCGCGAGACAGACCGAGCTTTCCGGATCGTGCTGACTTTGCTGCGATCCGCAGGGTCCCGTTTTACGGATACATCCGTTTGCTCTTCCTCCTCTACCTCATCCTCCCGCAAACGCAAGGCGCGCGCATCATCTACGAGGAAAAATTCCACCCCTTCCTGCAAGCCAACGAGGCCAACATCGACGAGTTCATTGCCAGTGCTCACCATCGTCTCACGGCAGCCGGCTTCGACTACCTTCAGCGCGCCATTGAGTACCTTCGGACGAACGTTCTCGGCCTGCCCCCCCGTTCTCCTGCTACGTCTGCCTCCGATCCGCCGCCAGCTGCGACTCCGCAGACCTATACACAGTCGCTGTTGGCTAAATTCAGTGTCCCGACTGCACGATGGGCCGCTGGAGCAGGCAATACTGGTAACGACTTCTACAACTTGCTTGCAAATGCCGTCTCAGCTGCCACCAGTCCTGGCGGAGCTTCTACTGGCAGCGGGCGCAGCATGACGGACTCGGCGACGCTGATACCCTCCAATGTCCAGGGCTCAGCTGCGAAGATGAACTTTATCGCAGCCCAGCGCGAGCGCCTCAATATTGTTCTCTCAGCCCTTGATCGTGAAGCCATGGAGATAGAGAGCACGGGTGGTTCAGGCAGTCGTCGATATCCGGGCGCCTTTCATCGCGGACCAGCCGACACAACCGATGACGAGCTCACCCAAAGATCCCTAAGCGGAGTCAGCCTTTCCAGTGCGTTGAGCAAGAGTCGTAGTGAGATAGACTTTGAAAAGGTCGACGCTGAGAGCGACTCCGAGGACGATGCACATCTACGCCGACGGCCGGTCCAAGGAGCAAGGGCTACAAGTAGTGGCTCCTGGGTCCCCTGGGGATGGGGCAGCGGTGGCGAAACGGGATCCAGCTCGGCTAGACGGGGTAGGAGCTCCAGTTGAGACTGATAGGCAAGAGCTTAGAGTTGCCATGTAGAATCTTTTCTTATTTGCGACTCTTTTTTTAGATATCCATGTTACTTATCCTCAGCTCTTTTGAATCGAATGGAATGTAGCGTGGTTTATCTTGAGTCGATGCCAATCCACAGGCGGTTGACTTGTCGTAGTGGGAGCCTGATTGAGCAGAATTCGCTTTGCTATCGTACAACCTGGAGAAATGAACATGCTCACAGACAGCTTTGTTATTTACACCAATGTCTGTCCATCTCCTCTATGCCTTGTCTCGAGAACCTTTTCATATCCTCAAAAAGCTTATTTACTCATCGACATATACCACCACCCTACTTGGCCAGCCGGTACGGATACGCCACGTCGACCTGTCCCTTACGATAGCAAAGCGTGCGCTTCTTCTTGGTCGTAGCGTGCTCGACCCAGACCTCTTCAGTGTGCGTCTTTTTGAACCAGCGGACAAAGTGGGGATCCCACAGCTCCGACGCGATGCCAAGGTCTTTGCAGCAGCGCATCAGCGCGTTGGATTTGCAGCCCTCGACGGAGGAGGGGAGTTGATCCGGGTTGAAGTAGGAGTTTTCGCCTTGGGCTTGAGACACGAACCTAAACAAGAAACGAT
>JADHZA010000630.1:0-10050 GCA_018831705.1 Torrubiellomyces zombiae | reverse complement strand
TTGGGAAGGTATTCCAGCCCCTGGCAGTACATACATGAAGTTTAATCTAGGTACTACTACTAGTAGTACTAAGGTAAGATTAGGAAGCGGGAAACTGTACCTAATCGGTACCTAGCCACGCAGCTATAGTGGCACGGCGTTACTACTAACTACCTACCAGGCTAAGCCTATTTCTAGTAACTGGCACAGTCACAACGTAAATCGAAATCGGTGCTGATCCGATATGTATGTGTGTAATACATGATATTCAATTTGATCCGTTGTATGCAACAGATCGCTACTATAGCTAGGTCTAACTAATTAGGTTATATGACAGTTGCATAACTGTTGTTATAATATGATAATTACCACCCTTTAAGAAAAATGCTACTATCCTTAGTGTATTTGTAAAATCTATAGTTATACCTAGCTTACCCTAGGTAGTATTATAAAGTTAAATTCGTTCCCCGTAAAATTCACGTACTCCCTATCTTACCCTGGCTTGTATTATAAAGTTAGATTTATATGTGATTAAACTCGAATTCGTTGTATAGTAAGTTGTGTTAGTCGTAAACTATTAGTAGCAAATTATTCCTCTTCTAGTCTTTCCTCCTCTAGTGTAGGTAACCGATTATGTAACTTGTTGACTAATTTAATAATATTGTTAAGCTGTAATACGATGTACTTATTTTACGTCGTTAGATTGGCGATCTCTCTCTTATTATCCTATATAGCCTTGTAAAGCTTTTCGTTGAATGTCTCTAATTTTACAATCTTGGCTTCCGCTATATTAAGCTCTCTACGTAATTTGGCAATAGTATCTACGACGATAGTATCTTACTGTACCTCTCTTAGGAGGTCCTAGATCTATGTGATTTTATCCTTTGTGGTTGTGGCCTTGGTGGCTTGCTTTTTAAATTTACGACTGGTTAATCCTTAACGGGACCCCGAGCTAAGTATGCTTTGGCGAGGCGTGTTTATTGTAGATAGTATGCGTGGATTTTTGTCCACGTTAATGGTTTCCGTCGCTGCACGTTTCCGGTGTCTGGTTTCCTTAAGCTTTTTAAACTTGATTAAGCCCTTACTTGTGTTACTAGGGAGATCGTTGATTAGTGTAGTTTTTGAGGATCTAGGGGCTCTTAGTGCTGTAAGTTGTACTTTGAAACTTAATTTGGATTTTCTATTAGCTTATATGTCGGCTATAGCTTGCTGCGCCTAGGCGGCATGTATATTAGTAATAGCTATATTTGCCTTAGTAGCGGCCTTAGCTTTTATATTGGACTTAGATTTGATATTGGTTTTGGATTAGATATTGGCTTTGGATTGGACATTGGCTTTGGATTAGATATTGGCTTTGGCTTTCTTTTTCTTTTTGAGATGGCGTCTTATATTCTCGACGCTCTTTAGCTTATTAATTATCACTCCAAGGATATTCTCGTAGTACTAATCTTTATTAGCGTTGCTAAATTCTTTTCCTAAAGGTACGATTTTAGCGATATACATGGTCTTGCCTGATCCCAAATTAATATAGACTGCCTTTAGTAGATTCTAATTTGTCTATGGGTAATCTATTACCTCCTAATAAATTTTCTTATATAGATTATTGTTTATGAGTGTTAACTTCTTCCTATCCCTGGCCACGTATTAGCTGGATTTTGTAATTTGCACGTATTCTTTTCTCTTATCGCTAGTTATATAATAGGCGTAGCGTATATAGTGCTTGTAAACGGCTTTAGCGATTTTATTGTTGAACCTTATTTCCGACTTATAAAGGATTTTATCCTCTATAACTTTGCCTACTACTATCGTATTACGAATTTGTTAAAGGTAGGTGTTAAGTGGTGCTCTAGTTAATCGAGGAATACCTAATTTGAGGTCCGATTAAGGGATATTAAGACTATTGGAAGTCATAGATTTTTTATTAGTCGGCGGCGTAGTAGATATGGTGAAAGTAGTAGTTATGGAAAAGGAAAAGAAATAAAAAATTTTTATTGTGGGTAAGATAACAGTAGTAATAATACGTAGTCGTAGTCGTAGTCGTGGTAGCTGGTAACTAGCTATGAGCACCGCCTCTTATATTACCTTACCTCTCCTTATATTCATGGTTTCCATACCTTCCCGTAGCGCTAGAGTGGATTAGTATTAAATTCGATAATTAGGTTGTTGGTATTCTATGTAAGCAAATCCTCGTTGTACTATTAATCCTACTTAGAGGACTAATCTTTCTACCTTACTAGATATTAGTTACGGTTATAGTAGATTTGCTTAGCTAGTAGCTTTTTAATCTTGTAAGATTTTTACTCGTTATTGTCGCTTTCGACAATTATAACGTTATCTTGATTATGCTTAGGCCTATTAAATAGGTCTAGGTCGTTATTGTTAGGTGCTGGCTCTAATTACGTGATAGATACTACTAGATAAATCTTCTAATGCGGTAGTAATTATAGCTTAAACGCGTGTAGGCTAATCTTTCTTAGGATTTTTAGTAGGCTAATTTTCTACTGTCTGAATTTCTTTGTTTATCCTAGGATAGTGTATCTATTATGTAATCTTAAGTATATATTGTAGCCTTCTTGGAATTTATGCTAAGGATGCTTACTATTAAATCGTCTTTTATATCTTATGTTTACAAAATTAGTTACTAACTTAGCCTCCTGCTACTTCTATCCTCTAATAAATTCTAGCGTATCTGAGTATCTTGGGTTATTTACGACTAATACGTCCCTTAAGACTATTAGCGGAGTTTAAGGCTTAAACCTTATAATATACTTATTAGGCGAGTACTTAATTGATTATACCTAGGCGTTGTTTAATAACGATTAGATCGCTAGTAGCGCCGACGGCTAATGCCCTATTGGATCTATAGCGAAAAAATATCGAATTATAGCTTCTACTAGCCTATTTGTTGATTTAGCTTAGCTATCGCTAGCCAAGTACTATACCGTTATTATAATAAGCTTTATGCCTATTAATGTAAATAGCTTACGCTATAACGTAGCGAACTATCTCTTATCTTGATCTAAGATAATAGCTGTTGGAAATCCCTAATCTACGAGTAACTAAAACTTGTATACGACGTATACCTACTCTATACTACTGTATTTTATAGACCTTAGTAATAGAGCCTGTTTCTTAGATATCTTGTAGGTAATTGTAAGGATAACGTCTAGTTTGTTAAATCCTTCTAATTGGAATAGCGATCCTATCGTAGTAGCTTTCGGTAATGCTAAGATAATATCTATTAATTGTGTCTTGTATGGGATTAGTGTTGGGGTGATTGGGTTTAGATCGCTTAATAGTGCTTGTCGTGCCTATTTTGTAGTTATACAATTATAGTGGTGGATATAATCTACTACGGTCTTCTACTTGTATGGGAATATATACTTGTCGAGTTCTTATAATATTCTCTTAATCCTATAATATTGTTGGTTGTAGGCTATTAAGATAAATTGTCTGACCTTTAACCTAGGAATATATAACTATGGTCGTCCTAGTTTTTTAATATAAAATAAGAATCCGTTATTCCTTAATTTGAATGTAAGGCTTTGCTGTGTTGCTACGCTGTCTTGTATCGTAGTACTAGGGCTTTTAAGCTACTTGATAATGTTTGCGTATTTCGAATTAGATTTATATCCTTGTATAATTTCCTACTTGAGTTTTTTTATAGTGTTGATTTCCGTTGTAAGATATGCCACTTCTAAGCTGTCTAGTAATTTGTTAAGTTGATTTTTACCTCTTATAACGTATTTCTCTAGCTTGTCGTTATTGTAGGGTAGACGTAATAGGGTGTTTGGTAAGATGTTTAGTTTCCCTGGGATATGCGTTATAATTAGATTAAATTGGCTTAAGAAAAGGCTTGAGTTTACTAATTGGTTATTTATTTTTACGATATCTAACGTGACTATCGTCGTCTATCGCATAATCGGGCCTGTGGCTACGTAGTCTGTGAACACTAGTATTGGATGCTTGTATATAAAGAATATCGCCTTATTCTTTATTGTGACCTAAACTAGATATATAACCTCTAGTTTGGTTGGCTAATATCTTAATTCTACTGGGCTTAGTAGCTTGCTCTAGAACCTGACGAATTCGATTTTTACTTTATTGAATATAAGTGGCTTCTTGTGGATATCGATTTTGTCGTTATAATAGAATAATATTGCTTTGAATCCTTGTTACTTTAATACGTCTAATTAGACTATTAACTACCTATTGTTATTAACGTGAACTTGCCTTGTAGCTAACACGTCGATTAAATTGTCTTATAGGAGCTTGAAGGCTTGCTTCTCGATTTTATTACCCTTAATTATGACCGTTTTTATAAACTATTGTCTTTTCCCTTTCGTGTTGGTATACCTTTGGGTCTAGCTGCGTGCTAGTAGTCGATTTTTCTAGGCGTGTAATAGTGCAATCTTCTAGGCGTATATTGGGATAAAATTGCGTATCTAACCTATTATATTATAGTAAGTTTCTAGTTGCTTTAGTATTTCTAGAAATGACTATTGTAAAATTACTATAATACGTTTATTAGTTAAGGATACACCTTTTCTATCAACTTAGTGTCCTAACAAATTCATAACGTTATAACTGATAAAGGATTTTATAGGTGCTAGCTAAAGACCTCTGGATTCGAAAATACCTAGGACTATCTATAGGTGTTAGATATAATCCTTAAACGTGGGCGAATATATCACGATATCGTTAATAAATACTTAAGCGAAGTTTTAAAATAGTCGTAGGATACTGTCTATCTATCGCTAGATATATAGTGGCGAGTTCTTAAATCCTATTAATAGGACGTTTAATTGCTCTAGGCCTTGATACGTGATAATCATAAATCTCTCCTTATATGCTGGGTAGACGTAAAATTAGTAGAAGAAGGATTTAGCGTCTAATACCGAGATATATTAAGCTCCTCTTAGCGCCTTGATTATTTACTTTTGCCTTAGCAATAGATATGTATTAGGGATCGTATTTTTATTTAAGGCTTTTAGATCGACGACTACGCGATTTTAATTTTCGCCTTTAACTTTTCGTTATATAACGAATACTAGTGTGGCGAATTATGTTAGCTTCTATACCTACGAGAAGTGGCCTGATTTATATAGTAGATTAAATGTATCGTTGATAACTTGCTAATCCCTAGTATTGCCTAGGTATAGCTTTCTAGCCAATTTCGCTTATTGCTAACTATCTATTAATTTAATTTATATCTAGTTATTTTTACTAGTTAGTATAATATTGTGATCTTGCTATATATTATACGCTGTAATGACGTTAATTAATTTTTAGGTGTTATCTAGAGTGTCGTTGTATATATAAATGCCGTTGTTGGTGACTATCTCTGCTTTAGCTATTTGTTTAATCCCTAGTATAAAGTGGTTTAGTACTAGTCTTGGATTAGCTTGCTACGTAGTAGCTGTATGTAATAAATTGTGTGTTTCCTCTATTATAGGGAATTCCGCTATAAATACTATTTCCGTTATAATATTGTCCTATATAGTGCTGTATACTTGATTAGTAGGAAATTTGTTTTTATACACAATTCTAAGCTTTATGTTAGCCAAAATTATCTTTAGTTTGTTAGAGATATTCGCTATTAATACGAAATTAATATCTATATTTACGAACGAGTATACGACTCTGTTGTACCTAGCGTTCATTATATACGTATAGTCTTTAGGAAAGTTTAGGTCCGCCACTAGTACTTTTATAACCTATTTCGGAGGTAACACGACTATCTTAGAGGCTAAGACTTTATAATGAATTAGGGTCTTCCTACGAGTATGAATTATCACTGGTAGTTTTAGATTTTGGCATGATTTGATAATTATTAGATGGTGTTTAAAATCTATCGTAATACTATAGGGGTGTAACTATCGTATGCCTAGGAGCAACGATATACCTAGATCTAGTTTCACCTAGGCTTTGATTTTTAACTTGGCCTAGCACTAGATCTAGTTGTGTTGGTTACCTTGTATATAGATGTAAAACGTTGCTTTCTTATCTAGCTTGATTATGCTATTAATGCCCTGTACGGGTATAGGTTATATATGTCTATATTCGACGCCTAGCTAGTTCCGTAACTAATCTACGTTTACTAATAGGGTTAAGTAACTGGTGTTTGTAATAATACTGGTTGTGACTCTTATTATCCCCGGTGTAGGAAATACATTAAACGTTGTAAACGAATATGCTGAGAATTTATTTAATCCTTATCCCTTGATTATTAGCTTTGCCTTTAGTACTTTAAAGCCGATTTTGTTCTTCTGCTTTAGATTGGGGCACTATTTTGTTGTATTTAAATAATTGAATAGGGCCTGTTGTATGCTAAATTACTACCCGTATCTGTTATAGCGCTTTTTATCCGCCTGAGGGATATTACTAGTATACTCTCCCGCTGTCTTAAGATACTATTGCAATACGTTACTACTCTTAAAGCCTTTATAGCAATTACGGTATTTAATAATCTTTAGAATTCGCGGGATTGTATCTATCGTAGTAAATGCGGCTTGTGTGGTGAGATCCTCTTAATTAAGTTTGATATCCTCCAGCTATATATAATCCTCGTTGTTAAGATATTACTAGTATGTTTCTTAATTATCCTTATATACTAAATAGCTCTCGTCCTAGTCGTTAAATTGGTTATCGTCGTTATATTCGTATTTGTTGGTAATATGTATGGCTTTAGGCTTAAGCTAAAATTAGTAAAAACGTGATTTTTGATTGTTTACTCGCTCTAGTAGGTATATACTTGCCTTTATATTTGGCTTAGCTATAACTACGTTTTTAGCCTGTTGTAGTTGATACTTGTTATTAGCGTTTGGATTCTTTTGCTGTTAAGTAGGACGATACGGGACTTGTTGTAACTACTAGAATGGCCGTTGTGGCTGTTGTTGCTATTACGCCCTGTAGGGGATGAATTTTGGTTGTGTCTAGTTTAAATTGTTGCCTTAGTTAGGATACCGATTAGCGCTTTAACTAAATCTTTGACTTTGTGTCTACTTACTGGTGTAGCGGATTGGTTTAGCCCGGAGCTAGTCTCTCTAAGTCTCACTCTTATCCTTTAAATCCTCTAACTACTTGGTTAGATTTATATTGGCCTTAGGTCTTATTAGGATTCTACGTAATTGTAGATCGACGCTATTAAATACTTGCGATATTAAGCCCTTGGGGGTTCGTATATTATATATCTTTGCTAAACGTATAACCTTAGTCGTAAATCCTTGTGCTAAATCTCCACGATAATAATAAAATTGGTTATAACGAGTCTTTAATAGCTCTCTCTAAGCTTAACTTATATTTATCTTAAATCGCTTAACTAAAGCGTTAATCTATTGTAATATTAGGCCCTTACAATAGTATTCTTGTTCGACGTAGGTAAGCTCCGCTTAATACTATTTAAGTATAATGCCTCTTAATATTATGATAAGGTTGTTTTTTAAATCCTTTGCGTAACCTATCTTAGCATATTCTTTAATTACCTTTACGAATAATATAACGTCTTTAAAGTAGTATTAATTCCTACGATAAAACACGTCCTCCTTTTCTTTAGTATTTGGCTAAAAGAATTTGACGTTTTAGGGTTTGAATTGTGGCTTCGATTCCCTCTCCTTAGGAAATCCCTTGTTATTGTCGAAATCCTTATTGTCTAAGATTTCTACTACTTGTCTTCGATTAGTATTCCTAGTAGTGTTATAATCCTGGGGTAACGACGAATGTCTTCCTCTACTGTATTTGCCTCCGTAAGGTTGTGCGTCTAGCCTTATAGTACGGGTATGTAGTCTCTTATTCTGGTTACGTAGCTAGTTATGCTCCTAGATTAAGGATTTAATGAGATTATCTACCTCTATAGATTTTTACTTGTCTTGCCGTTGTAGTCTTAACGTGTCTATAGTTTATTGTACTGGTTCTGATAGTCTAGGATTAAACCTTTGTCGTGCTAATTCCTAACTTTTTAATAATGATTCCTCTTACTGCTGATTCTATATGCTACGTTATAGCTTTTTAGCTAGCCTTGTATTCGACTAGATTAACGAAGTAAGTTCTTTGGGTGTGGTATTGAATAAATCTAGGATATCGTTTAGGTTATTTATACAAATCCTTGCTTACCTTACGCCCTCTCTACGATACGTCGTATTACGTGTAGAAGGTTATGCTGAGATTTGATCCCTATAGTCTCCTATGTTTAACGCCTGATTAACTAGGGCTAGGCTACCGACTTCCTCCTTAATATATCTGCCTAGTACTGGTATCTCTTACGATATTTGTTTAGGTTGGTTTGTAGGCTGTTGATTTAGTGAGGGCTAATTTGCTAATGGGGATAGGGATAATGGTGATTGCAATACTAATTTGGATTGTACTAGGGAATTGGTGTTTGTGTTATTTAAACGGATCCTTAAGTACTTTGGGGCTATCGTTAAATCCTATCTCCTGTGGGTAGCTACTAACTTAGTCTCTAGATTGCCTAGGGTTGTCTAACTGGTGGCTTATAGGAAAGGGCTTGGTGGCCGATTTCTTTTTAGTATGTATTGTAGCGTTAAGGGTCTACTTATAGGCGGCTGCCTTAGGGCTGTTGGCTCCTTAATTTAGATTGGTTGGGTAGGTGTCGCTATAATATTTTCTTGAATGGGGAGGAGTTAGTTGTACGTGTAGCTTAGCGTACTTTCTAATTTAGTTATGGTGCCTTCTACGGATGTAGGTAATGGCTTTAATTATGCTAGTACCTCGAGTAAGAGTGTCTTTACTTGTTTCTAATTTTTGTAATCCTAGGTAGGTGGGAATAATAGTAGTGGTAATCCCCTTAAACGTGTCTACGTGGTTGGTGGTGGTTAATGGAGTGTGTTATATTGTAATAATATTTACAAATTATTAGATATGTATAGTCTTCGTAATAGGTGCTTTGGCTTTAACGTGCTATAAAAGGCTAGTAACGAAGCGACGTCGATTATTAGTATTTGGTTGTAATTGCGATTTATAGACTACGCTGGTTTAAATAGTTAATGGTTAGTTGACTTTGGATCGGTCTTAGCTAGTTTTACTTCGTCGTAACTAGTAGTATAGAGGCCTGGTTTGAATATAGATTGTACGTCGTACGCGTTAATTGCTACTAATTGGTATAGTTATAACGTAAATCGAAATTGGTGCTGATCCGATATGTATGTGTGTGATATATGATGTTTAATTTGATCTGTTGTGTGTAATGGATCGCTACTATAGCTAGGTCTAACTAATTAGGTCATGTGATGGTTACATAACCGTTATCACAATGTGACAGTAACTATAGTGACTACTATAATAAGGTATAAAATAGTTATTAAATCTAAGGTTTGTAGAATAGTAACGGCTAAAAAAGGTCACCTATACATAACTATAATATATATAACTACTCTATTAGTACCCTTTTAATACGAAAACCCTTTTAGCTACTACGCCTATATAGCTACCAACAAGAGGTACATCTACGATCTACTACAGTACATTCATAATCTACTATAGTACCTTAGTCAAAAGCACAACAGCCAAAGGCACAACATCTAAGGCTTCCAGAGGCATCCAAGGCTTCCAAAAGCATCCAAAGCTTCCAAAGGCATCCAAGGCTTCCAAAAGTATCCAAGGCTTCCAAAGGCATCTAAGGTATCCAGTCTAAAGGCACGGCATCTAAGGCTTCCAAAAGCATCCAGTCCAGTAACACAGCATCCAAGGCTTCCAAAAGCATAGTATCTAAAAGTTAACACAATAGCTAAAAATAATTATAATAATTAAAAGTAGCCAAAGGCAACTAAAGGTAAGTATAATAGTTAAAAACAGCTAAAGGCAAGTATAATAGTTAAAGGTAGCTAAAGGCAAGTATAGTACTATATAGCCTATAACTACCAAAAAAGCTTAAAGCTACCCACAGCCACATAGTGGCTACGCACCCCCCCCAAATGCGCGGATTTTACACCAAAACTCACCTTTTTCTTTATTTATTTATTCAAAATCTAGTTAAGTAATTTAGCTAGTTATTTAATTTTCTTATAAAAATCTTATTAAATTTTTTATTTTTATTCTTATTTATATTCTATTTAT
>JADHZA010000629.1:0-10052 GCA_018831705.1 Torrubiellomyces zombiae | reverse complement strand
TGATCCGTCCGATCTCAAGCCGAGCACAAGAGCCACATGAACTACTAACGGCGCAATCCCGATCAGGCGGGCACATGGAATTGAGGACTAAAGGCGGGCGTCATCTTTCATTTAAACTTTTCTCGGGATCCACCTCCCGCACCGTCGGACACAAGGTAGAAAATGAAGCTTACGGGCCATCAAACTTGAACCTTAATACTCAACGCCAAGACTGTAGCTCATTCGTCACAGAAATAGGGGAGAAAACGGTCCGAAGGATCCTCAGCTCCGAAAAGGCGCATAAGCAACGAGACTGTTTGGAACTGATAGTTTTTGTTTTATTGCTCAGCGTCTGTGCGGCCAAGTCAGCCCTAGGCACATGAAAACCTTATATAATTGGATGACTTTGTCCACCTTCAATTGTCCTCTCGCCCGAACATCGGCCACTTGATGTGCCGAAAGCTGAGATGACATTTTGCGTGCACGTGGTTCTAGATCCGTCCGACAACTTCGGACGAAGCTGACCTTACCCCCCAAAAAATTTGGTCATGAATCATAGATAGAGCTGTACAAAGTCGATGCTTGTGTTTCCCTTCTTACCTTTATTTCCTGTTCTCTCTCCAAATCGCCATGTCGCAACACGCGTCACGAGAGAAACATGCCTGGAAGATCAAGGGACCCATCAAGGCCAACTGTCTGATCACCGGTGGCAAAAGCCGTATGGCGAGTCGCGCGTGCATCTGAGACATGTACACGGCCGGCCGCTTGCAGGTCCCAGAATGATCATTCCAGTCGGAAACATGTTGTTTTCAAGCTGTTCCAGTCAGAGCACAGGCTGTCTAGGGCTCATTTAGTGGCGTACTATTTCTGCTGACTTGAGGCCAAAACTCATATGCACCGTCGTCCCAGGTCAAGGACCGTTCGACTGCGATGATTTCTAATATCCTTCCAGCTTCAAGGCCCAAGCATCATTTTTGTCTACCATGACTACCATGCCTTGTGGCAGGGTTTTGCCAAACTGTAACACCACCAATTCCACGCATGGGATCAAATTTGAGAACACGAGGTTCCACATTCCAGCTTCAATGGCGACGCTTAAGCTTCAGAACCCCAATTTTCCCTCGTGCACCACTGAGCACATGTTTATTATGTAGCGGTAAAAGACTTGGTGTCCTTGGCGTTGCGTGTGGTTGGCCATTGTTCGTAGTCGAAAACATCGTATTGAGCGAAATGTGACATCAGTCTCACAGCCTTGAGCTGTCTGTTATGTTCTCAAGACGAACATGAGGCAATGTAGAAAGATGGCACAATGGCTTGACACGCAACGCTTCTGCTGAACTAAAGTTGTTGTCCCTGCACGATTCTCGTACTTTCTCCAGGCTGGTCAAGTTCGTGTAGCTGAGGTATGATTCCAACGAAAGTCTCGGTGCGCGAGGACATCTTGTGTGTGTGAATGTTGCCCTACATTCGGTGATGTTGATCTTACATCATAGAAGCCTTTCACAATAACTTGACACATGGTGGAAGTTTTCCCCCGTTGTTCAATGTCGCAACTACTATCGAAAATTCTTTCCCAAGATCAGTAAATCTCACAATAGTGCATCACAATTCCCGGTGAAGTGGTTCATATTTTATGTTTCGAGGTTATCCCGACTATAGGGTAGGTGTTCGTCGAGGGCACTTTGGTCTCGTAATGAATGCCGTCCGATTATTTGGCATTCCAGGCGATATGTGCTTGAAATAGCTCAGCATAGCTCCAACGTTACAAGACTGACAGTCAAATTGTTCTACTGATCCGAAGAAAGATCGTACTACGTGTATGAGCTCTGCGTTCGTTCGCGATCCCTACATGCGGCAAGGCCTCCAACATTACCTGGCTACAACGAAACACTCAAGCTGTGGTTATACCAGGCAGCCCTGGAGCTTTGATGTACTGTAACAACGTACCCGTTGGCTTTTATCCAACTGAGTGGTATTCCTAAAATTGTCGGAAATACAAGGTGTCGGCGGATTTGGGTATGGATTCATGTATTCGGAGAAAAGCACCAGTTAAATCCGGGCCAACTACATGACTGTCCGGATTATAGTAAGGTCAACCAACCAACAGCGGCAGACAATGTCCATCGGTGTTAAGTTGTCGGAGTAAATGCCAGCATATCGAGCAATGAAGCATGGAAAAATTGCAACAAGTGCGCGTATTTCCGACGTATTCTCGTGAAGGAGTTTAGAAAGGCCAAAGGAAGTTCGTGAAAGATACGCGACGAGATAGAGTATGCGCATGACCAGAGCATAAGAAGATGCTTCACCCACGATGTTTTCATTGAGTCTATTCGTACAGCTACAGAGTATTAAATGAGCCTTCACAAATACGTTTGAGCGAACAGAAGTGTCCGCTCATATTGACGACGATGTCGAACACCTTGAGCATCATGCGCAGTTCTTCTGCCCGGAGAAGCCTCCTCTCACAGAGAAACACGTCCCTGACTTGAAGGGCAAGGTAGATCTCGATCCCTGGATGGCCGAATCGCATGGTACAACAAGCATGAGGATGAGGTGACTGACAATACAATAGGTAGTAATCGTCAGCGGCTCCAACACCGGCGCCGGCAAGGAAGTCGTTCAAATTCTCTACTCCAAGAATGCCACAGTCTACATGATGGCCCGGTCGGAGGAAAAGACAAATCAAGCCATGGAGGCCATCAGGGAAAGGCATCCAGAGTCTGATGGCCAACTGCACTTCATCCGGCTGGATCTATCGGATCTAACAGACATCAGACGCCCAGTGAAGGAGTTTCTGGACCGTGAATCGTCGCTGCACCTGCTGATCAACAATGCTGGCGTCGGATACCCAGAGAAAGGGGCCACAACGAAGCAAGGATACGAGCTCCAGCTCGGTGTGAACTGCATCGGAACGTTTGCCTTTACCAAGCTCCTCACGCCTATTCTCGTGTCCACGGCAAAAATGTCGCCCAAGGACTCGGTTCGCGTGGTTTGGACGGCGTCGTCGGCCGCCGAAGCCGTCCATCCAGGGACTTACATGGAGAGTCTGGACAAAGTCAAGGACATGAGCCAGCTGGACCAGTACAACGCGAGCAAATTCGGCAACTACCTGCACGCAGCGGAATTTGCGGCGCGTCACAAGGACGACGGCATCGTGTCCGTGTCCATCAACCCAGGGGCCCTGGACTCGGATTTCTGGCGAACGCAAGGCCGGATGACTTTGTTCATGTTACGGAGGCTGGTGCTGCACCCTCCTGTATATGGCGCTTATACCAGCATATTTGCCGGACTGTCCCCTGAGGTGACCCTTGCAAAGTCTGGCAGCCACAGTGAGTCCTCAAAGCATGCCTTTCTAGGGAGCCAGACGTGATGCTAATGTCGTTTTTTGGTGCCAGTCGCGCCATGGGGCAAGTTGTGGCATGTGTCGCGGGACATGGCTGATGCGGTGAAAGCAAAGGCCCAAGGTGGCACGGGCGTTTCGAAGAGATTCTGGGAGTGGACTGAGGAACAGGTCAAGGTGTTCCTCTAGGCTCTGGGCCGTTACCAATCTTGTGCTCAACCCTCGTCACTGTAGCGTCTGGCTCAGGAGGCAATCGGGGGCTTCGGGGAGCTTGGGGCAAGGACTAATATGTAGAACCAGCAACCGCGTCAGTCTGGCACGGAGGACCTGGACGATTTGTACTTGTATCTGGAGGGAGCCGGCGCGTCACTTGACTTCAATGTATTGCTTTCAATGTTTTCATGCCAGTCACCCAGCCCATCCGTGCTAGTCCAATTCCGCGCATTTATTTTGTCATCAACAAGAGTCTTCAACTCCTGCTTGTCGAGCTCCAACAATCTCGGATTGTTCATGGATCAAGTCATGTATGTGTCGCGTATGTGCGCAATAACTATGTACGAATAGTCCTCGCTGAATGGATGTTACTTTTAGCGACCCTTACGGGCCTTACCCCGGGCACCGCCAAGTTCTCATAGCCGTACAGTGCCCCGAGAGCCCCGCTCTCACGGTGGCCTTCAAGGCACCGTAGTCTCACCGCCAAAATCTGCCCAAATTCTGCCACCCACTTCTCAAAAAAAGGTTTCCATCGCATCACAAGGCCGTCGCGTTACCCAAATTTGCTTCAACAGACGGGATCATCAGGCTCTCGCTTCGCAATCATGTCGTCCATGCGAAACGCCGTTCAGCGGCGCCCTCATAGGGAGCGTGCGCAACCCCTCGAGCGTCGCCGACTCGGCCTTCTCGAGAAGCACAAAGTTCGTCGCCCGAACGTCTGGCCCCTAGTCGTACATGCTGACAGTCGTAGGACTATTCTCTGCGAGCAAAAGATTACAACAAGAAACAAGAAAAGTTGAAAAACCTGCGGTCCAAAGCGGCGGATCGAAACGAGGATGAGTTCTATTTTGGCATGATGTCTCGGAAGGGACCAGGATCACGTCTTCAAGATGGCAAGACCTGGAAAGCCACGCTTGCAGGTGACCGTGGCAATAAGGCTTTGAACATGGATACATCACGTCTCCTGAAAACGCAGGATATGGGATACATTCGAACCATGCGACAGGTGATTTCCAAGGAGATCTCGCGGCTCGAAGAGCAGCTCGTCCTGACCAAGGGCCTGGACCACCTTGACGACGAAGACGACGATGACGAGACACACAACAGAGAGGAACTAGAAAGTGAAGACGAAGAATATCGCAGATCCCGGACTCCCAAGTCAAGCGGAGCAAGAAAAATTGTGTTTTTGGATGATGAGCACGATAGGAAACTCGTTACGAGTATGCAGGATCAAGATGGAAAGACCGAGGAGGGAGATGAACATGACGATGACGATAATGAAAATTCTCGGAATGGGACAGGTAACGACTCTCGGCGAAAAAAATCTCTGCGCCAACTCAAACGTCAACTGGACAACGCACGTGAAAAGCTGAAGGCTCTCACGGACGCCGAACTTCAGTTGGACATTCAGCGGGCAAAGATGGCCAAGACGGCGACGTCAGGAGGCTATACAAGAAGAGGCAAGAAGCTCAAAGTACGAAACAGGAAGCGTTGAAGAATGCTTGTCACAGCTTGTGTCAGCCATACCGTGTATTTTCCCCAGCGAGCATTACTTGATGGTCCCTTACTGGCTAGTACTTGGACCCTACGCATTTATACAAGACCTTGAAACAACCACCGATGCACTTGAACGCTATTTTCAATATACACACGACGCATTCAAAGAGGCCGGTGGCAACTTTGACGACAAGACGGACGAGTAGAGGCCTCTTGTTCCCTTTCTCTTGGCGTCGACGAGATCTTTTGTTCGTATGACCGTCTTGACTTTCCACGTCAATCTCGAAATGTTGCATCTTCGTCGACGGCTTTTCCTCTTTCCGACTCAGACTCAATTTGCTCGATCTGCCACTCTCAACCTTGTCTCGACCTCTTACCAACGCCGGAGGGGGTGGCTCGAACGCCTCGACGGGTGTTGGAGATCTTCTCTCCTCACTGATTGCTACTAGGAGTAATGCTGTCACGGCCACATCGAGTATGTAGAATGAATCGATCTGCGAGGCGACTCCTGTATCAATCTCGAGCCAACCGCCTCCGGTACCGTCGCGCGTCAGCTTGGCAAGATTTTTTGGTGACTCGTGGTGCTCCAGAGTATACTCCACTCGGGAATAGGCGGGTGAACGGTCGACTGTGATGCAGAATGGAAGTGCCAGAGCGCCATGCGAGAGGAAATGTGTGGCCGTGTCATCGTCCCAGACAAGCCTAGCACACTCGTTTTCGGCTGCTGAGAAAGTATCTTTCGCCTTTCCAGCGCTCATTTTCGTGGCCAGGGTAGGTACAAGCTCTGCCACCAGCCCGTCATTGGGTGCATGTTTCCGAGACGCTTCCTCTAGTGTTGTTGAGAGCGCTTCAACAGAGTGCTTGCCATCCGGAAACTTGGCGCCTTTTCGTGGGGAGTTATCCGAGGACGCCGCTTTGGCAGGTTTGGCAGGATCTTGTCTTGAGAGTCTAACGATGGCAGACGAAGACGTGGGATCTAGACGAAGGTTCCAAAACGGTTGTCCCGACGAAGAAGACAAGGTGTACAATGGGGCGTCTTTCTGTCGAGATAGCTTCAAACAAAATACTCGGCCTTCGGATACGGATGCCTGCCACCCGTTGGTAGCTTTCCATAATGACTTGAGATCTTCCGTGCTGCAAGGCTCCGGCACTGCCGGTGGCGGCTGCGTCTGTATTCGGAGCGGCCCCATGCTGCCCTTCGCATGTCCTCTTGGGCTTCGAGCTGAGACTCTGGCAGCCATAGAAGCGTCGTTGTTGTCGAAACTCCCCGGAAGCTCGGGCTCCTCAAAGTACGGTTGCCTGCTGATGAGAGCGGGCGGTATATGGCGGGGACTCGTCTGCGCGGGAGCATACGTTTGCTGGTTGAGAGGCAGGTCATGATTGTATGTCGGAAACATGGATCGTAGGGCGGGTGGATCGACGACTTGTTGGTTGGCGGAGGTTCTGGATCGAGTACTGTTGCTGCGGACCAGCGTGGCAGCTTCTGAAAAGGCTGTTTCCGTTCTGTTGGGCACATCGTTGAGATTCCTAGGCTGTTGCACAATCTCGTCGCATCTGTCTCGAGGGCTTATATGGGTGTGAGGACTGGTGAGCGGCCATCTGTCAGGCAACCGCACGCTTGTCTCTGGCTGAGTTGTAGATGTGCTGGTCTCGTGCGAACTCGATTGGCCGATTTTCTGAGCCTGGAGAACTTGTGCCGTGGGAGGAGGCCTCGAGGAGCTGGGGCTGGGAAACAGTGAGAAACTGTTATGCTGCTGGTGAGGTGACATGACGATGGTCCGCCGATGTGGACCTTTGCCGAGATCTTCCAGATATCGCAAATTACTGCGTCAAGCAACTTCTTGCTGAAATTTTGGCGAATGAATTAAAAGGATCCCCGAAAGCATATCTCGTGTTATCGTTTCATGGCCGAACTTGAGTTGTATATATGAGATGAACGGTATTAATATGGGCGGGTGGTTGGAACAAGGAACGAAGCAGCTGCCGCTCTCGGCAGTTCCATCATCCAACGTATTACTAGATGCATTGCGTATCGTGGCACAGTGCTTGGTCACCTGCATGCGGGGAAAACGTCTTCGAATGATATACCAGTATGTACGGTAGGACGAACCATTTTCGTTTTAAGCGCCCGACTATATTGCCCTCAAACAGTCGACACATACGTGAACGAATAGATGCTTCCCGTTCTGACAATGCGGTGTGAAAGTGTGCGCTAAATATAGTACATGATCACTGCTCTTGCCGCTTCCGAACCGGGGTCGGACCAGCGCAGCCCAATGGTTGGCCACATCGCCTTGCAGGTAAGCGCCCGGCTTCAGTGGACGATGTTGATTGGATGCTGGGATATTTTTGCTTCTTTGTCCGTTGAATAGCGCATCCTTGGGGGGCACGGCATGATTGGTGCAATTGGCCCTACAAGTAGTTGGACACTTGCCACTGAAAAGACATTCGCGCACAAGTAATTACATGTAGACCCGGCCTGCCTAGGCTCTTACGCAAAGAAGCACTCAAAAACGAACCGCCTGTCGAGCGGCTGATTGGAGGATGCACTCAATACATAGTACCGAGAGCGGCGAGAGGTGAGCTCGACTACATGTTCGATTTCTATACGTCTTGCGGTCGTACAATTCATTCGCCAAATACGCTAATGCTGCAAGCAGCCCATGGATTCCGATGCGGAGGATCTTCTGCGCCCTTTTTAGTCCAGCATATGTGGAGACTTATCATACACGATACATCCTCGCGCAGCAGTACTTCAACAAGCAAACTCACAGCTCCATCACCGGTCCCTTGTACTCCCTCTTGGCCCAGAGCACGTAGTAGACGAGACTGAAGATGACAACGGATCCCGTCATCAGGACACTAAAGTTCATCGTGTCCGGCGTCACGGGGGTAGCAGGCGGCCAGAAACTGAAGAACCACATGACGATCATGAAGCAGCAAGCGAAACTGTTGTTGATGATGCCAAAGATGCCAGGAACGTGCCACGGCCCCCACGCCAGACCTTGTTTCTCGCCCGCTGACGTGTCGGCGAGTGCGGGAAGGGCGGTCGGATCGGGAAGCTTGTAGCCTTTTCCGCAGCGACGGTAGAGCAGGAGAGCCGCGGCAATGAGGTAGGACGAGTAGAGGCCGGAGATTGAGAGGGAGATGAGGGCGTTGAAGACGACCGTGTTGCGGATGTTGATGAGTCCGAGCAGGCAAGTAAAGACGCTGATGACCAAGATGGCCCAGTAAGGGACGCGGTTCACGGGGTCGACCTACAGCAAGTTAATTCAGGGTTCAATTTCATGGCCGGGGGTCTCGAACGAACCTTGGACAGCGTTCGCCACCCTGGCAAGCCTCGATCTCTGGCAAACGCCCATAGCATGCGAGATGTGGCGGCCACGATGCCGACAATGGCGGAGAGGGTCATGAATACGATGAGGGACGCCATGACAGCCGTGCCAGCTACGGACTCGGTAGCCTGCCAGAAAATCTCGATGAAGGGGTAGCCCGTGGGGGTGTTGATGGCCTTGGAGACGTCGCGAACGGAAAACAACATGGCAATGGTCATGGCCAACCCCATGACGCCATTGGAGAAGATGCTGAACATGATGGATCGCGGTACGGCAACAGAGGGGTTCTTGACTTCTTCGCACATCTATATCCCTGTCAGTCCGGGCTAATTGACACTACACGAATCAGCAAACACAAGACAAGACTTACGTGAAAGGAACAGTCAACGCCTGGCACAGAACAAACGACAGGTTAGCCAGGTCAATCAGCACAAGAGCTCAATACGGTCTGGCAGACCTACCAGCAAAGGAAAATCCCACGCCCAGCAGACCCACGAACCAAGAAAGCGTCTGAGTCGGCCAATTCCCGTCATTACGGAAGTCCTTGAAGACGGAAGCAGCATCGCCATGGGTACCAAACGTAGCGAGTGTGATAAGAACGCCAAAGAAGCCGACGACATGGCAGACGAGGATGATGCCTTCGAGCTTCGGTAGCATAGAGCTGACGATGGTGTTGATAACGACGGCGATAACCACGCAGCCCCACGAGATCAGAGTTGCCTGGTACGTCTGCGCCTCGTATGTGGGGACGGCGAAAGTGATGATGCCCTGCGTGATGGTTCCTGTGAGGAATGCGGCAGACGCGCATGTACCGATCCAGCCTGTCAGCGTCAACCAGCCGGTCAAGTAGCTGAGGACCTTTGACATCGGTCTCGGCGCCAACTGAGCCACCCAGTGATATTGGCCTCCCGAAGTTGGGGCCATGGAGACAAGTTCGCAGAGGGTGGCAAAGATGCTGAGGTTGCCGATCCAGACGAAGATGAAGCCGTAGACGAGACCGGCCGGGCCGCCATTCTTCAGACCGGAGGCGAAGCTTTGCAGCACGCCTTCCCACGTAACCAGAATAGCGCAGGAAAAGCCGAGGATCGTGAGGGTAGAGAATTGTCGCTGATGTTTTCCAAAGTCGTCAGTCTCTACTTCGAAAGGTGTGCCACATCAATACGAGCACTACAGGCATAGACACACCTTGAGTACGGATTTCTTCCCCAAGCGTGCTAATTGCGCTCGATCTTCATACTCGCGCTCTGAAATGTCCAGATCATGCACATCCGCGTGAACAGCCTTGGTAGGGCTCATGTTGCCCAGCTCGCGACTCTCACTCATGGCTGCAGCGTGACGAAGGACGTGACGGTAAGGTTAATCGTGACGGCGTCAAAGATTCATCAAAACATGAGGAAGAAAAGAAGCGTCACTTCGCTTCCGCGGCCGCCCTTCTAGAAGAGAGCACGAACACAACCTTAATGTGGGCAGCAAGCAAGCAACGAGGGGAAAAGGGTCCCCCCCGGAGAGGCACATGTAGGCCACATGGCAGCACACATTGTCTGTCTGTCTGTCTGTCAGGCAGGGTTGGTAAAAAATACTTAGTATTTTAGACTAAGTACGTACTAGCCTAGTACTCTAAGTACAAGTCTAGTATAAGTACAAGGCTAATTCGACTAGTCTAGTACTAGTACGTAGCTGTACTAGAC
>JADHZA010000628.1:0-10085 GCA_018831705.1 Torrubiellomyces zombiae | reverse complement strand
TCCGTCGACTCGGCACGCCACTTGCGCAGACGGTCTTCGTACTCCGGGTCGTAGGGCTGCACCTCGAGCTCCATGTCGTCGGTCAGACGGCTGAGTTCCTTGTCGGCGTCTTCCATGAGGTCCGTCATTTTCACCTCGAGGAAGAGCGATCGCAGGGGGTCGCGCATCCGAACGGGCCACACGTAGTCGATGACCTCGGCGAGGAACTCGTTGCAGATGACGCCTAGATTGTCCTTGTACTCCTGAGCGAGGGTGGGCCACTTGTGCGAGTAGTCTTGGAAGAGAATGTAGGGGGCACGGGGGTTGGAGTCGAGGGGCAGTTCGTTGCCGCGAATTTGGCGAAGCAACGGCTCGACCTGGTTCTGGGCAAAGTCCTTCTTGGCCTGGTCGCCCACGACGCCTGCAGCTGGGAGATTGGCCGATCCCGCGGAGGTGGTGGTGTTGGTCGTGCCAAAGTTGATCTTGCGACCCTGCTGGCGAAATAGGCGGGCGAAGCGCTCGCTCTCTTCTCGTGAGCGTGCTCGAAGCTTCTGCGCCGGTGTGCCCTGCGGAGTAGACTGCCTGGCGAAGAAGCGCTCGCCAAAGGGGTTCTTGTAGTTGCCGTTGACGGCTGGGGTGACGAGATTGTTGGAGGCGGTGAAGAGCTCGCCCATCTCGAACCTCATCTCTTCAATGGTGTCTTTGGCGGAGCCCATGGCCCGCAGTTGCGTGTCGCATCGCTCGAAAGCCTCTTGGATCTGCCTACGGAGGGACTTGACGTGTTTCCCAATGTGCCGCTGAAGCTGCGAGCTCAGTTTTTGTTGGAGTGCGCCCACTCCCCACATCTCTGGGGGAAGTGCAGCCCAGCGGCCCTTGGTGAAGAAATCAGCTTCTCGACGGGCCCGATCTTCGGGCCTGAGCCACTGCTCTCCGGGGCCGGGGTTCAGAAGAACAAACCATCCGAGTTTGAACTTGTTTTCATGATCCTTGTTGGAAACCAGCTCGATGAACTTGTCCTCGAGACCAATGCGCTCCGTCATGTCCGGTTTGGTCAAGACACCAATGGTGCGGGACCCCTTGGGATCGAATTGACGAGCCTTCTTCAAGATGGGCGCCTGAACATAGTCGTTGTTGCCACCAATGACGGCCAGAATGATGGTGCGAGAACTCTTCATATACCGTTCGGACAGTGCCTCGATGGTCTGGATATCCGCCTCGGACTGATCGCGGTTCGCAACACGAACAAGGCCGGGCAGATCAACGAGGGTCAATAGAGGCATATCGGGTCCGCTCTTCTCGACAACAAGAATGTCGCGAGCCGCAAATCTGCCAGGGATGCCACGGGGCGCAATGAGTTCGGTGGCTTCTCGCATCATGGTATCGAAAGATGTTTCGCTTGTGACGTGGCCGCCATATTGAAGCAGACGGGTCTGTTCATTGTGCGGCCGGTTCTTGTCAGGGATGATGGAGACTTTGAGGACGCTGTCGCTTTCTTTACATCGGCGCATGCGGATTTCGGTCGCGAATCGAGTGCAAGCGCCGGCATCGCGAGGAAACGGGGTGCCCGTGAGAGCTTCTAGGACGGAGGATTTTCCGGCTGACTGGTCGCCGACTACCACGATCTGGGGCAGTTTGACGTTGTCGAGTTGGGCAAACTGCAGCTTATCGATGAGATTCAACAAATCGCGCTGCTCGTTTGCCAGACCCCGGTTCAGGTCCAGAGACGATTCGAGTGAGGGAGCCATGGTGCGCCTGTTGTCGTGACGGAAACTTGCGTCAGCAGATGGCCGGGATGGGCAGCTTTTACGTTGACAGAAATAGTTGACTCACAAAGAGCCCATGCTCTTGTCAAAGTGGTTAGAGGACGAGCTGGGGAGAGCGTTTGATGGACAAAGCAACAGGAGAGGGAGGACTATGGTGAAAGAAGTAGAGGGAGTCGCGAAAAGCTGGCTGTCGTCGACAGGGTTTTATTCAAAAGAGTGGCGGGATCAGATCTCTATCTGCGGTAATGAACTGGGCTGTGACCGCCCGGATGCCCCCTGCAATGACGTGGCAGCGACGACTGCGACTCACATACATACATTGTGTCTACAAGCACAACCAATACATGGCCTATTCCCGCGGCAGAAGGCCTTTCTTGGTCACATGTCGCCAGAGTAGGGGACGCCTGATGTCAAATCATGGCAACTTGTACCCCCCGAGAACAGCCTGCCGTGCGTGCGTGCCTACTACCTAGGGTGCCCGCGGTGCCTGGGATGGGTTAAAAACCGCTGAAGGCTGGAGGCTACGGGTAACGTCCGTCGTCTTCCAGGCACAATGACGTGTGGGCTGTCGTGGCTGCCAATCTTGCACCAGGTTCCGGGGACGTTGAGGCGTTTTGTGTGGCGCAGCGTTGTGGCTGTGTCGGCCTGCCTCGCCTCTCGTCCTTTTCACTTTGGCATCCTTCTAATTATTAGTCCTCTCTGCCGGTGGTAGTAATATTACATACTGATCAGCCGGAGCTACAGAGAGCGAGAATGACATGTGACGAGAGAGGTTGACACCTCCCAGAGCCTTGATCTTCCATTCGTTTCCTCGGTAGTGGCTGTTTGGCCTCATCACGACAATGTCGTCGGGGGCCCTTATAAGTTATATGTACAAGTACAAGTACGTTCCAGGAGCATGAAAGAGCACCATTGTGCAAGCTTTGGAGACATTTGGTTTGTCTCGATGCAAACGTCCATGTAATACACCGCGACACTCAACAATCTGTTACTACCTGTTAAAGCATGCGCACGCCAGGAAAGTGTCAAGCGGAGCTGGGCCGATTGCCACCTTGACGCTGCTCCACATGGGTGGGTTTGTCGCGGAACACTGTTGTGGTTTCACGGTAGACTGGGAGGCGCAGTCGTTATAATCATCAGACAATGCGCGTCCTTAATGCATTCTATGAACCGGAGGCGAGCCCGTCTCATTTTCCTCCAGTAGCTCTTCCATCCTTGTCTCTCTTTTCCTACTTTCGAGAGTGTCCTCTTCGTCAAACCCATCTCCGAGCAACTGATGAATGTTCACGCGACATGGCGGCTTCCGTCCGTATCTCAGATCTCCGATCTCTGACGTCACCGGTGATAGAAAAGAAATGGAGCTCGCAATGTACACATCACCCATTTGCCGGCACACAAATACCTCTGTCACGTCATTTCTTGCTCAACTCGTCCGACATGCCGTCACCTTAGGGGAAGGGTGAGCATCCCTTCCTACAAAGGAAAGAGAGCAGGCGAGACAAGTCGTGGCACGGCCCAGCTGTCGCTCCAGCTCGCTGACATTGAATGACAATGTCGTGAGACCATTTAAATTGTACTGCCTCCGTCCTCCTCCCGCCATCCCGTGCACGTTTACCTTTCCTTCATCATTCCGCCTGCAGAATGGTTGGACATCGTGCCCTAGGCACCGCCGACGGCCCCAACAAGTACCGCGACTCCCACTCCACAGCTACCGCGGGCCACAGCCCCGGACCGCGACAGCGTCACAACCATTCGCGCGACGTGGAAGCCGCAGAGGCAAATTATATCAACGGAACGAGAGAGCATGACCGCCGTGAGGCTCGGAAAAAGGCTAATCTCTTCCGTTTTCGCGACGCAGCCCGCACCGCTGTTGAGGATGCCAGACGCGAGGAGCTCAAGCGCGCATTGTTGCGCGGACTACCCGGCCATGGCTCGCGCGATAAGCTCGAGAGCTTCCGCCAGTCGCCCGAAGAGCTCAAGGCGATGAAGAACAAAAAGGTCCGTGCCTTTTACGAGCGGCAAAACCATCGCCTGAACGATTGGGTCGAGGTCGATGCCGTCGTCATGGCCATGACGGTCGATGTGCTCGAGTCCATGAACCCCGATCCCGATCACGATGGAGACCAGGAGCGTAGCGGCGGATTGCAACGAGTTGCCGGCAACATTGGCGAGTTGCTGCCCGAAGAAGAAAAGGCGCGGCGCAGGAGGGCGGCCCGACAAGCAAGCCTGGCCATCAACATCAACGTCATCGCCAACATCTTGCTCCTCGCCGGTAAGGGCTTTGCAGCCTTGACGACGGGATCATTATCGCTGATCGCATCGCTGGTTGACTCGGCTCTCGACCTCCTATGCACGCTCATTGTGTGGAGTACGAACCGTCTCGTCACATGGCGACTGAACGCGTTACGAAGGCGATTCCCAGTAGGCAAACGCCGCCTCGAGCCCATAGGCATCCTAGTATTTTCCATTATCATGGTGCTTTCGTTCATGCAGATTCTCAAGGAATCTGTCTCGCGGCTGATGCCACCACATCACCCCGCCGAGGCTCTCGGGACGGCGGCCATCGTCTCCCTGGTGGCAACCATTGTCATCAAGGGCCTCATCGGCCTGGGCTGTCGTCCCATCAAGACGACGCAGGTACAAGCCCTGGTGCAAGATTGCAAGACGGACGTCATCTTCAACACGCTGTCACTGCTCTTCCCGCTCATAGGGTCGAAAGCCGGTATTTGGTGGCTCGACCCCGTGGGTGCCGGCCTGCTGTCCATCTTCATCATCTACGACTGGGGTCATACATGCTTCGACAACATCGTGCGACTCTCGGGCGAGGCTGTCGACGACCACACCTTCCAGAAGCTCGTTTACTTGGCCTATCGCTTCTCGCCCGTTGTCGAAGGCGTCAAGAGCATTGTAGCCTACCATGCTGGTGACGGGATATGGGTCGAGTTTGATATCCTCCTCGGTGAAAAGACCAGACTATGTCGCTCTCACGACATTGCGGAGACGCTGCAATACTGCGCGGAAGGCCTCTGTGAAGTAGACCGCGCTTTCGTCACGACGGACTATGCAGCGGGAGGGCCGCCGGGGCACGCACAGGATTCGGAATGGAATCATTGATCGAACGACCAAGAGTAACGCAGAAGAATCAATTGGAGCGGGGGATTCAACGCGAGCGTCTTGAGCGCATATATATACGAAGCGAAGCTGGCCAATGAAAACACATCCTTCTCCTTCACGCTTGACGCACTTCAAATCTGGTCATACTATAGATTTGTACTCGTTTCCACTTGGGCCATGTCACAACCCTTGAGACTTGGCACGCCTGGTCCGAATCCATGTCGCCAATCATGGAGATGGGGAAATCGATTCTGAATCTACGCGTCGGGCATATCTATGTCCCCATCGTGATCAACATGACGACCTCCATGATGAGCACCATGACCTCCATGATGACCGCCCTGACCACCATGCATATCGTGATCACCATCACGGTCAACGCGGGCGTTGTTGCAATTCTGTCTACCCCCTCTGGACCCGTGGATAGCTTTCGTTATCAGGTCGTGCCCATTCTGGGAGATTTCCAATTCGGGATAATGAGCAGTACTTGCTGCCGGCGTGAGTCGAACAGACAATTTGTGGCGAGACCGGTGATCGTATATCTTTACCTCGGTCGCAATGCCTCTTGCAGTATGTTGATGCGAGAGCGCTGCGTCCAGGTGTGCCTTCATTTGCCCAATCTTCAGTTCAGACCTGTGCCCGGTGCTCGAAGGGCGCAAAAGATACATCTCTCGCAAGCCGTCCTCCATCAGCGGCGTGTCACGGAGCGGCAATGAAGGCTTCCGTCCGTTGGGGTCCGAGTTGCCAATAAATTGGTTGATCGTCTTCAAGGCCTTATCTTCATCGAGCACTGTGGTGAATGTCTTGCTGAACTTGGCCACCCACAACCCACGGTAGGAGACGCCGACGGCAACTACATTGCCCTCCATACGATCGACGTCGACTCCAATACCGTCCTTCCCTGACCAGTCCTGCCACAGGACCTGGACCTCAGGATACTCATTGCTAGCTTTCGGAAGACTGTAGACCATGTAGCCATCCTCCTTGCGTGGTCCGCTGTGAGGCGCACTATGGACCAAAAGCGGTTGACGCGGTTTTCGTAGGAGTACGAGCATGCAGAGTCGTCGTGTCAGCATCCACGGGCACGGCCAAGGCTCCTCCGATCCAGGTCGCGCACAGGGCGGCCACGGCGGCCACACTCGACCAACCGCTCTTGCTTGATGGTCGCATGGTGTATTCAGGGGGTCGATATCTCCGTCTCGAGGACGATTATTCTTTTGGAAAAAGGGGACTTAGTTGAGTACGAACGAAAGGGAAAAGAGAAGCCCCCGTATATAAGGTATACTTGTACAACGTCTGTAAGGCTTCAGAACTACCAGATGACGTGATTGGGCACGACCGTTCCTCATCCTCGAAAATCTCAAGGGCCACTACGGTCCTACTTATGGATATGA
Organism: Torrubiellomyces zombiae; assembly: GCA_018831705.1. NCBI lineage: Eukaryota > Fungi > Ascomycota > Sordariomycetes > Hypocreales > Ophiocordycipitaceae > Torrubiellomyces > Torrubiellomyces zombiae. The sequence continues at coordinate 3,835 of JADHZA010000628.1, read as the reverse complement.
TCTGCGTTTTCTTCCCTCTCGTTCGTTTCACGATGCCCTGTCAGGCTGCTGAACGAACCCACCCAGAAAAACAGGGCTGAACGAAGGCCGGTGTGGGGCCGGAACTCGAAGCACTCGGGCGGCCGAGTCGGTACGTAGAAGCGGCACTTTCTCTTCTACTTGAAACACCACAACCTTGGAGGATGAAACCGGCCGAGACTGCCTTATGGCGAGCAGTGGGCGTCGATATCACGCCCAGCAGCATACACTAGGCACGAGTCCATCCGTGAAGAAAGTTGGGTTGGAGGCCCCTTCCCCTTCCTTGGTCGACGATGGGGCATAACGAAGTGAGCACCGACGCAACCCTGATCGCCTGCTGCCGCTGAACGAGGCGATATCACCCAATAACAAACGCGTTTTTGTGAGGATCTTGCGTTGCGTGACACTCGCTCGAACGGGGGTTTTTTTTTTAGTTTTATTTTGGAGACAAGTTGCGGAGCCGGCAACGGAGGTTACATGTGGCTGTTGGGCCCCGTATCGGTCCAAAAAAGCTCCGTTAAAAGCTCTAAAGGGATGGTCCAACGGCAGGATTCGTGAGGATCGAATGTATGTGTGTACTCTATCGAAGCACACGGGGTGGGCAAATTCCTTGCTCGTTCCAATGTACCACGATGCGAACTCCGTTCTCGTAGGATTTTACGATGACGGGGCCAAAAATTCAGCAACTCGGTCGACCAACGAACTGTAGGAAAACCTGGTGCAGAAAGCCTCTAAAAGAGACCAAGATGGTTGCCTCATGGGAACGATCCATGATACTAGATATCTACGTTACTCCAGTTATACGGAGGTTGCATCAATCAATGTGAAGCTGATCTGCACATGTTAATGTTCTTTCCATGCGGGATCAAGGAAAAATCACAAGGTAGAAAACACGTACCCGGTGACTTGCATAGGGTCCGTCCGTCCTAACTTGATGAAAACAAAAAAAGGGTAGCCCGTCAAAATCAGCGGAATCGTGGAGCGTGGCCGGGCGATGCTGGTTGGGCCCGGGTTTTTGGTGCGACACCTGACCTGGGGGCCGGACAGGTTGCATACGAGCATCTAAATCAGGAACAAACTGTCAGACATTGGCAGGGCTGAAGGGCTGCCATTGTGCGCCACATCCGACGCTTGGCACGAAACGTGAGCAGTTGCTTGTACAATCTAGCTAGGGCTGCCATACGTCACCTGTCATCTTACAAACAAGTGATGCAGCTATCTGTAAGTATTATAAGTAAAACAACATGTCTTCTGAATAATCAGGGGTTCCTTTGATCCCTTACCAAGGAATTGCCCGAGGCAGTGACCGGCGCGTGACCCGGCAGTCGTGGCACAAACGTTTGCAGAGCTGACACTCTACGAGCGCTTCTGATCCTTCATGCATCTTTGGTGCAAGTTATTAAGGTAGCATCATGATCGTCAAATATGCCGTCCATATTGGAGCAGTTCAAGGCAGCGGTTGCGGTGCTTAACTATCACAACCTTCAGAATCCACCTTTCAGATTGACGTTGCAGGATCCTGATTCGCTCTCCCTGAGTCTAATTCCTACGATGCTTGTAACAAAGGAAGAGAGATGGGTCCGTTCCTGTTACTATCCCTTACAACTGATCGATTTGCTCCATTCGCAGGATGAACTCTTCTTGTAGTCGCTCAAGATAGGCAGGAAGGGCCACCTCGTTGCCACACTCCTTCGCCTGCCTGAGAGCATCATACAAGTTGAGCACGAGCCTGCGTCGAGCCACCGTCTTGGAGGACTCTGAATTTTTTTGACTTTCTTGTCTTTTGCGCCTCAATTCTCTCGACACCCCCTCCGCCTTGCGGGTCACGTCGTCGGGGAAGCCCATGGCTCGTGCCAGCTGAATGCCGTATTGTTGCTCGCCGTCCACCGTTCCAGCCGTGGCCTTGTAGAGCATCGTCAACTGAGGCAAGCCAGCTTCTGTCGTGGACGCTTCCGAGGATAGATGGAGATTAAGAACTCCCGGGCGATCTGCGAGAACGTAGGCTAGATCGACAAAATGTGTCGAAAACCAGACTGATGCCTTGGTTTGGATCAATGCTTCGGATATCGCAATCGCAATCGCCATTCCATCCGTCGTGCTGGTACCTCGACCTAGCTCGTCAATGATGGCAAGGCTTTTGTCGTCTACATTTCTCAAGATGAACGCCATCTCCCTCATCTCTACAGAAAACGTGGACAAGGAAGATTCTAGACAGTCGTCCAGAGAAACCCGGGCAAAAATGTTGTGCATGATTGGGAAGGAGGCGTACTCCGCCGGTACGAAGCAGCCTATCTGCGCCATGACCTGAAGAAGTGCAATCGATCGTATGTAGGTCGTCTTACCGCTCATGTTACAGCCGGTCACGACATGAAAACAATATTCTTCCGTTGCGTAGTAGTCGTTGGGAACGAACTCGCCGGATAAGGTCTGGAGCCCGCGTCTTAGTGAACGAAGCGACAGTCGTTCCTGTAATCGGGTCATACCTTGTCCAGTATGGGGTGTCGTGCAGACTTCAGGGCCAGTGTTCCTGTGATCTCTGGTCGCACGTAATCTCGTACGCTCGATAGATGCGCGAATGACGATATCATGTCGATCAATGCAACAGACTCGCACACGCGGAACAGCTCGGGAGTCGATTCCCGAAGCTCTTTCATCAGCCCACTGACGACGCCATCGCTTCGCAATACCACCTCGTTGGACGTGTCCGACAGTCGAAGATTGAGTTTGATCAAACTCAGTGTCTGACATTCTATCGTCTTCCTCCGGCGAACCACGTTGATGAAAATGGGGGGGATGGCCCTATCGACGAATTGCGACTCCTGTAGTCGAAGCCAATACTTGCGGCCGTTGTCGAATTTGAGATCAACGGTGATATCGAATTGATCTAAAAATCGGTTAACTGGCGTCTATAAAGTGCGCCTGAATACTCGTACTGAGCAGCTCGTCTACGTGACGGTGAATTTCTTCGGTGAGCTCTTTATAAGTCTGCCGCGCGACGTCGAGCATCCCATCAATGCCAGCTTTGACTGCAAAAGCTCTCTGGTTGCGCAAGTCTAGAGGTGACCGCATGTACATTACATCTGCTTCGATAACCTGTCGAATCATTGATAGAACCGGCGTGGTGATGTCAGGATGGCAGAGATCGCGAATCTTGACAAGCAACGGGCTTTGCACCGAAGCCAGGGCTCGATGCAATTCTGGCACGGACTCCAAAAATGTTTTGATCATGAGGACCTGGCCAATTTGCTCTTCCATTTGCATTATATTCGCATCAGGGGACATGGTAATGAGCTGTAACGTCAGCTCCGCGAGTCGCTTTCAATGTAGACAAGTAAATCACCTTGGTGAGGAGTTTCTCTACATCCGTGATCGACTTCAAGGCTGCAACAAGGTAAGATTTCAGTCGCAATCTGTCGGGAATCGTCTTCTCATACTTTTACGAACTTCACGAAAGATTTCTTCTTTCGAGGTCAGCTCCTCGAGCGCATCGTAGCGCGGAGTTATGAAAGAGTCCTCGCGAGTCGGTGGCTGTAGTATGTTGTTTCTGAGCATGCGTGCCCCCATCGGAGTTACAGCGTGATCGAGAAGTCCGAGAAGGCATTCTTTAGACTTGTGGTCTCTCAAATTCTGCATAATCTCGAGTGATTGAATGGCGGATATATCAATCATCATGGTGTCTTCAGATGGTCTATACCGGATGCGAAGCGCATGTGGCGCAAAGCTCGTAGAAAGAGTGTGCTCAATGTATTTCATGGCATGAGAGGTGTTAGAAGAAGATTCCGAGAACGATGGTGGCGAGCTGACCTACAGCTGCAAA
>JADHZA010000627.1:0-10124 GCA_018831705.1 Torrubiellomyces zombiae | reverse complement strand
TGTAGTCTGTCCACTCCCTCACACGTAAAAAAACAAAGCCTACTCTGGCACGCCCGTTTGGAGAGGCCAAGTAGACCCAGACCCCACGCTCTTGCAGCTTGAACATGCACTCTCATCATACACTGTCGCCCAGCTCAGGACAAAATGTAACTCGTGCTGTTATTGCATCAATCACCATGGAACAAGGCCAAATCATTCGACAAATCCCACACGCATGAGACAGCCCCGGACCAACTGGTCCTTGGACAGCAAATCTCGACCCGTGCAGTGAACCGCCTGCTGTGGGGCCGTGGCCGGGCAGCGTCGGCCGAGCAAATTTTCACCAGTGGGGTCGTCGTCGCCGGCCTGATGCCGAAGCCGTTCCCTGGCACCCTAGCAGGACTTCCCATGGAAACGAGCGAGGAACGACATCGGGCCCCCCACGTGGAAGTGGCATTGGCGCTGAAACGGTATGAGGTTCTTGGACCGGATGCGATCTGACCTGGCGTGCGAGCAAAGGAGTCATCTCGCAACCTGCTTACTTGTATTCCCGGGCAGGTCCCTAACGCTTGACTGACAGTGTTATGTGCGATGCTGACGGCGACGTACTTGTTTCTCGTGCCGCTTCATCGTATTCCATGCCAGCTTGTTCATATGTACAGTGCTGCCCCGAGCCATCGGTCTACCTTGCTAAGATTATGTATGATACGATACCGAACCGTCCAGCCATGCCCATGCCCGCCTTGATGAAATCCCGTCAAACCCCAGTCTATACGCGGAGCGTACCGAGACCGCAGCTCGCAAACTTACATACACGAAATGTACCGTACCCATTACAATTTTCAACTTTCCATCGCGAAAGCTGCACACACCTCCTGTAGCCGCCTGTATCCCCCTCCGCAACCCATCATGCAGAAAGCTGTCGCATGATATCAGACCAATCATGTCGCAGGCGCGGCCGCATTGTACGGTCCACTTTTGCCAGAGAAAAAGAAATGAAATGCTCCTCGTACACCAAAAGAACAACGCCGAAAGCCTCACCTCACGACTCTTCCGGAATCGTGGCAAATCTTTTGAGAACCTGCTTCAGCGCCGGCCGTCGGATGGGCTTGCTCAGAAACTCGTTCATTCCGCTCTCCATGCACTCCTTGACGTTGCTCTCTTCCGAAAATGCCGTCAGCGCCACAATCGGATCCGCGTATCCCATCTTGCGAATCAACCGCGTCGACTGCAGGCCGTCGAGGTTCGGCATCTGCACGTCCATGAAGATCAGGTCGAATCGCTGGTTGTTCTCCATGTTGAGCTTGACCAGCTCGTACGCTTCTTGCCCGTCCTTGGCAACCGTCACGTCGCAGACGTCCTCGAGCTTCAGCATCCGGCTCACCACCTCAATGTTGGTCGAGTTGTCGTCCGCCACCAGCACCCGCAGTTTCCCTCCGCCCGAGTTCTTTGACGACGAGGCCGCCGTGGCGATGGCCTTGTCCATGGCCGCCGCCTTGTCGTCCTGTTTGGCGGGGCCCTTGGGGTTGGCCGCGAAGAAGGGTGCGCTGAGGCCGATGAGACGGGGCAGCTTGTCGTCGAGCGCGTTGTTGTTGGCCTTTAGCTCCGGCGTTCTCGACGTCGACGGATTGCGGTGCAGTTCGTTCGACCCGCGGGCGCCGTCTTCGTGGGTGCTGCTGGCCGTGCTGCTGCCCGCCGTGCTGGGCGCCCGATCTTTGACGTACTTCAGCGGGATCTGCATGGTAAACGTCGAGCCCACGCCTTCTGTGCTCGCGAGCACGATGGAGCCTCCCATGAGCTTCGCCAGCTGCGAGCAGATGCTCAGACCCAAGCCCGTGCCGCCAAACTTTTTGCTCAGCCCCAGATCGCCCTGAACAAAAGGCTCAAAGATCTTGTCCTGCATGTGCGACGGGATCCCCGGTCCCGTATCTTCCACTTGGAACTCGAACAAGTAGGGCCGCGCGGTGATCGGTGGAGGCGTCAGCGATCTCTCCCTGACCCGCACGTGCGGCGTGGCTCGGGGGTCCATGGGGTTGATGGTGAGAGCCGTCCCGCCCTTCACCGGAACGCTCGAGGCATTCGTAGGCCGGGAGCTTCCCGTGTGCGTCGAGCCGGACCCACCTCTGTGTCGTGATCGTCCCATCCTCGCCGAGCTTGTTTTGGAGATGGACGACGCTCGGCTCTCGTCGCTGGGGCGGTCGACCTCTCCCAGACAGCGTATCTTCAGCTGGATCCTGCCCCCAGCCGGGGTGAATTTCAGGCTGTTGCTGACGAGGTTGATCATCACTTGCAGAATTCTATGCTGATCGCCCCACAGATACATGTCCTTCATTCGTCCTCTGTTTTGAAGCCCTCCCGATGGGATTCGGCTGTGGTCCGACCTACCGTGGTCTGGGAAGCTGCCGCTTCTGTTCAGTTCACCGTTCTCGGCATTGACAAAGGTGACTGTAAAGTTGACACCGCTCTCGCGTACTTGCTTGTCGAAAATGGACAGCATCTGTGACCTGATGTCGCCCAGGCGAAACTCTCTCTCCTCAACGCTGACATGCTGACCGATCTGGTTCTTGGAGAAACTGAGCAAGTCTTCAAGGAGATGCAGCAGCAGATCGCCTATGAATCGAAAAAGGTTAGACTGCCAACGCAAAATCGAAGCGAGGGGGGATACCAACCTGATCGATAGAGTGTTTTGAGAGATTGCTTGATGCGCACGATGTCGTCTTCCTCCATACACACGGCGCACATGCCCATGATGCCGTTGAGCGGCGTCTTCAGCTCGTGGGAGATGTTGGCGATGAAAAGCGTCTTGCTCTCATTGGCCGCTTCGGCGGCGCTTTTGCTAATCTCCAGCTCACGTGTCCTCTCGGCCACCTTTCCGTCCAAAGACGTGTACTGCTTCAGCAGTTCGTCCGTCATCTCGTTGAACGTCTCCGTGAGCTCGGTCAACTCGTCGGTGATGAAATGTTTTTTCATCTTGACGTGACCGGGAATCTTGAACACGCGTCGATTCGAGTCAGCTTCTGTGCCGGCCGACGACGACGTCCACCGTCCCGCTATCCGGTTCCAGAAACGAACCAGAAAGTTGCGTCGTGTCTTTCCGGAGAAGGTGCCGCCAGACGGCGTGTGCTCCTCGTCCAGGTCATCGTCAAATTCCATCTCGTAACCCGGCGGCGCGATCGACTTTTCTGTCGCGGTTTTCAATCGCCGAATTGGCATGACGCTCAGATGGGCGCACGGAAACACGACGAGAATGACGACGCCCAACGTACCGAACACGCAAGCGAGGAGAATATTCCTCAGGGTGTTGATGACCTCGTAGGCCTCCTTCTTGGACTTCTCCACGACGACTGCCCACTCCACGAGCTCTGAATTCGGTCGCGCAACACCAACAGCCACCGGAGTGCCCTGCTCATTCTCCGTAGATAAAGTCGCCGTGGCATTGCCGGGTTGTGTCGTGTTTCGCGAAAAGACGTCCAAGACGCTCGGATAGTCGGACAGCTTGAACTCTTTGTTGCCGCCGGACCCGCCATGCCGGTCGTCCTGGCCGTCGAGGGTCGCGGGCGGGAGCACATAGTGTACGGCGGCGTCGGAGATATTTTTCCTCGATGGGATATATGTTGCGTTGCTGGGAGCAGCTGATGAGTCGAACCGGTTGGACGGGTTTGCAGGCCCCACGAACAGAACCAGGCTGCTGGAGCTCAGGCCCTCGCGAGACAGCTCAACATTAAAGAGCGAGTTGGAGGCCGAAATGAGGGTCATGTGACCAAGTATAAATCCTGGTATTCTCAGTGATCGGATGGGAATCGTGAGAGAGATGAGGGCGAATGTCTCGTTGATGATCAAGGGACCCAGGACCATCCCGCCGTTGGTGCTAATCCTGACACCGGGAAAAGCATTGGCAGAAATGGCCCGGTTCGAGGGCTCGAAAGGATTGGCATAGCCGAGGTCTTCGTAGGTTATGTTGGGATATAGAGAGGTCGGGTAACCGTAATCGCTGTCGCCAAGGGTGATTTTGGAACCGTTGGGCGCCGGGTAAGGAAGCTCAATAGTGGTGGACTGGTTCGCTATAGCCGTGGCCGTCACATTGACGAGTCCATGTGGGTCGCCTGTGGTATTTCTAGAGTATAGTCGCGCCTGGAGCAAGCCGGTGTTGCTGATGCCGAGGACAGTCTGCAGGTCGCTCCGGGCATTGGCGAATGGGTTGGTCGCATTCTTATTGTAGAAGTTGACGAGGGACTCCTGCAGGAGGATGCGCGTGGCGGTGGACTGGCATATGGACTGCAGCAGGTCCAACTCGGCGGCGATTCGGGAGGCCTTCAGCGACGCGGTCAGAGACAGGCCATTGGATTCGACATCGACGACGAATTTGTGGACGTAGATCCAAGTCGGGACGGAAAGAATGGCGAGGCCTATGAGCACGGCGAAGATGACGAGCAAGGCGAGCTGCTCTCTTATAGCGACTCTCATATCGTCGGCGAATCTAGGGAGAGGAGAGCAGCAGCTTGACGCCGTCGTACGCAACAGCGTCGGGGGAATCGAAGAGTGGTCAGGACGTACGTCGCAGCCTCATTCTGCCAATGTCGGACGTTTTGCGACCCGAGAGTGCTGGGAGCTCTGTCGCTGTCTGGGGCAATCTTTGCACGCACAGGTTGATGATCAATTGGATGTACCTCGTCGCGGCCGGTGAGCCTGACACCGGGGAGTTCTTGACGGAGCAAAAAAGACTGCGAGAGGCAAACGGAACGACGCAGCCCTGGCTTGAGACACCTAAACGCGAAGCGAAGCGAAGGACGGAGGTGTCGTCAAGTGGCTCGACGCAATCGCGTGATGCTGGTCGCGGCAGGTCGATGTCGAACCAGGGGCTGCGGATTGGCGAGCCTGCGAAAAGACGAGGGATCGACGGTCGATTAGCCTCGTACAGGACAGGACTGCAAGAAAGAAAGCTGGAGGAGAGGACGGGAGCTGACGGGCAACGGGGCCAGACCAGAGGGGAGGGGCTAGGGCTGAGGTAGCAAAAATAAGGCGTTGAAGGGCACGCCATTTTGGGGTGGCTGCCTGTCGACGACTTTCTGTCGTCTCTCCAAACGGCCGAGGGGCGTAGCCCAGAGAAGCCTAGCGTCAGTCCATCTCCCCTTCCTTTTCTGCAACGGTCCATTCGTTCAGGAGGCGCCGAGGCCATAATCAAGGAAGCTACGGAACGGACCATTGCCAAGGTAGGTACGAATGTCGCAGCGAATCAAGCCATGCCATAACGAGGGATCATAGATATTCTATATTATAAATACTAGTGAAAGACCCCTTTTGCATATGGATCTTGGTTGCAGAAACAAGCCAGCAATTCCAGGCGCAAAATAGGCTCTGTTTGACGCGACGGAAAGTTTGCTGTCTCTTGTCTACGACGCCAAAGCTTCCCTGATCCTGGTAAGCACGTGACACGTTCATGCAGTGTCTTTCCGCATGGGCTGTCATCGAGATCCAATTGCGACTTGGGAGCGGATGTCGCCAAGCGCCGGGTTGGATCTCGGGACGACAATCGAAGCGGATCAACGTCTCCGATGTTTCTTGGCCTACGACATGCGTTGCCTCGCATAGGCCATGGTGCAAGCTCTCTCTGAGGATCAAGCTCCGCCAGCTCCATCTCTGCCAGCAGCCGCGCCCACAATTGAGTCATGTCGGTTCCACACGTCCGATTCCCCGGAAGGATGTCCCGTCCGTGATTCGTCCTTGTGACGTCAAACGGCCGTCAAGGGGGTAACCGACTCTCGTGGGGATGAATGGCGTTTTCTATTAATATGGAATGGTTTCGTCCTTTATGACTTCTCGTGTGACACGACATTCATACCCGTCGCATCTGCATTGGGGGCGAGACATGCGTAACCTCATCCACCCACAACCGCCAAACCTCGGAGTGCCTTCAGGCCGACAACCTCACATCATGGCCCAGCACTACAAGCCCACCATATCATCCCCCGTGGTGCGTCTCATGGTGCTCGAAACCGACAAACCCCATCCTCGCACAGAAAACGCCCGCGGGTCCTTCGGGGACATTGTCCACCAGCACTTCAGCAAAGCCGGTGCAGCCCACCACCCACCGCTAGGCGTCGAGACGGACCAGGTGTTTGTCGTAACAGAGCAGGGGGGCAGAATACCGCGACGCGATGAGTTCGACGGTTTCGACGGGCTGTTAATCACGGGCAGCATGTTTGACGCACACGGGAACAACGAATGGATACTCCAACTCTTAGAGCTTCTCGAGGGTGAGTACCTCATGCACTCACTCACGCCACGCAGCGCTGACCGGACCGTCCAGATCTGTGGCTGTCCAAGCCAGACTTTCGCTTCACAGGCGTCTGCTTCGGCCACCATCTTCTCGCGCGTCTTCTCGGCGGCACCGTCGCGCCCGCGCCATCAGGCGACTGGGAACTAGGCCACTGTCGCATCGACCTCACTCCCACGGGAGAGCGTCTGTTCCGCTCGCGCTCCTCCCACGTCTACCTGCACCAGATGCACCAGGACCATGTGAGCGTGGTGCCGACAGCCGCCTCTGCCAAAAGGTTGCTCAACGCAGATGCGGAGATCGAATGCTGGGGGACGAGCGAGCACACGCCGGTGCAAGGGCTGTACATCCGAAACAAGCTGTTTACATCGCAGGCACACCTCGCTTTCGACAAGCACATGGTCAAGAGGCAAATCGAGATGAGAGTGCAGAGCGGGGGCATTCAGGACCTGGAGCATGCGGATCGAGCTGCGGAGACGGCGCATCTGGAGCACGATGGCGTCGAGGTTGCGGCCGCCATCTTGCGGCTGTTCATGTACGATGACGACGAGGGAAAATGGGCGGGCGGATTTCAGACTGCGAAACTTGAATAGATCTACAGGAGACGACTTCAAACGTACATGAAGCTAGCTGTTTGATCATCACCGGATCCAGAAAACGCTTTCAGGCACACTCGCCACGCTCTCCCCATCCATGATGCCATCGCAATACGCCTCGCCTACTAACTCTGCATGCCCATCCTCGCGCGGCCTCAGCACATACGCCGTCCTCCCACCGCGGAGCACCACAACCCAATCTCCCACCTCGGTCTGTGCCGGCGCCATACCCACGTATCCCCGACGGGTCAGATACGGCTTCTTGCCATGCATGGGGGCCATGTTATTCCTGTACGTAGCGCTGCCGTCCTTTTTCGCCCTCACCTCGTCCATCTTTCCGGTCTGCACCTCCGCCGACATGATGGTCGCAATGGCGACAGCATCCTCGTACTGCGGCAGAACAAGGGAGCGCGTAGCACGAGCTTGATCCGTTTCGGCCGTCCAGTACAGGTCGCCCACCGGAACGCGCCACACGGCTTCCTCTCGTCTTTTCAGCGATGCGTAAATCTCCTCCTCTTTTTCCGCTGATATGGTGCAGAACTCCGCCACCGTCTGCAGATGCTGCAAAGTAAGACTGTGGCTGCTCGACGTAAGCCACGCTTGTTGTCCAACTTGCTCAATCACGTCGAGGAAATGCCCCTTTATACCCAGCACGCGGGTGTCGCTATGCGCCACGAGCGAGACCTGCGCGTCCCCCGATGCATTGAGCAGATGATCCTCTGCGCTCTCGAAGATCTGGTAAAACGAAGCGGCCAGGTTCGGCCGCCAATCGGGGACCCAGCTCGGCAGGCTTTCGTCGTCCTTGGGGGATTGCGCAAAAGACAGAATTTCCACGTGTCCGTGCTGGATCATAGCTCGAGCTGCGTGCGTAAAGATGGGACCAGAATCTTCCGTCGTGTAGTCTGGTCGAATACCGAGCTCCGCCGCATCGACAGCCAAGCCCAACAGCCCAAACACCCGATCACGCGGGTTCGTTGCCCGTGTATCCTCCCCGACGAACAACGCCTTCAGCAGGCGGACCAGCGTATCTCCCTTGCCGATGCCTTTCGTCAAATTCTGCCGTCGTCGTCTGGCCGCCAAAAGCGGTGTCATCCGATGACACAAGGCTTTATAAGCGAGCTCGCGGAAGGCAACATCAGCCTCACGGACCGATTTCTTCAGGACAGAGTTGAACACCGTCTCCGCCAGCTTGACCAGGTCGACGTTGAGGATCTTTTCGCCACAGACAAACACGGTATCCGCGCAGAGACTGACCTCCTGGACGATCCAGACGCGATAGAACCACGGACGCCGGTCGAGGTCGACAATGGCCTGGACAAGGGCCTCGAAGCGCGGTCGAGACGCAGCGACAAGAGCGTGGTAGGGTTGAGTCAGGGGGTCGTCTACGTTTGGATCGTCCATGATGGCGAGGAGGTGTTGGATTCGCTCACGGGTGAGGTAGGCGGCGAGACCGAGTTGACGGGCCTGCGTGCCGACGTCATGCCAGAGGTCGAACAGGGCGTCGGATTGGTCGGCGGACGGGCCCAGCCAGATGAGGACTTGGGTCGCGTTGGTGTAGATGTCGCTCATGAGCAGGGTTTGCGCGCTCTTCTCGACGCCGTCGTCTTGGTTGATGCAGATCTGGTCGACCCAGAGGTACAGGGGCGCTTCATGGTGGGCGATCTGGTGCAAAGCGGTGGCGAGGGAGGGCGTGATGAGGAAGATGCAGTTGGAGACGATGAGTGGCTCGGTCCGGCTGCCGTCGCCCCAAGTGTATGAGAGTGCTTTGTAGGGTTGGGTGCTGGTGAGGGATGTGGTGATGAGGCTGCATCGGGGGAGGGCGGAGGAGCCGGCATGGATATGGAGAAGTCGGATCTGGGTGGATGTGTTGGATAGCGGGTGGAGGGTGTAGTCTAGACGAGGCAGTTGGGAGTCCATCTCGACCGACGGTTGGGGAGAGAGGTTCAAGTTGTTGGTGAAGCTCAGGTTGGGTAGGTATAAGCCGGAGTGTTGTACCCCGGTTGCTTCGCCCCATGCAGCCCGGCTTCAGCCGCAGCAAAAATGGAGACGCATTCAAGATGTAATCTTTTATCCCTTTAGAGGTCTTAAGGGAGCTTTTAGGTCGCTCACAAGGATGTGAGCGAATGAGCTAAGCCTATTATAGCGGTACTTTATATCCTACACAAATTGTATGATGATAGGAGTTACGAAATTATGCAAGCTACAAGATGTTACTTTCTATGCCTTGTCAATAGGCACGATACATCCATGTGATCATGTACTTGACTGTATTTTATGAATGTGGGGTTTATACATGAAAGCTCCCTTAAGACCTCTAAAGGGATCAAATGTTTTCCAACCATGAGATCTATCCTGTTCTCCATACATACAATCTACATACAATCCGTCGGCTTTTCCATCTCACTCAATCCACCTCCTCACCGCCCCAGTAATACGTCCAGATATCCACGCCCGCAAACTCATCCACATACTTCCTCGCCTGATCCTCCCCAGCCGCGCCCTTACACACAATCAAGGGCATGAAATGCTCCCCCCTGCCCTTGGGATGCATCTTATCAGCGTACGGCCAGTTCCTCCAGCCCTGCATGCCGCCCTTCTCCGCCGCCCTGGTGACCGCCTCGTTCCACTCATCACTCTGCGCCTTTAACTCCCTCCTCTCAGGCGAACTAGCCGGCAATCCCCTCAACGCCCGCATCGTATCCAAATTATGCAGACTCGCAAACCCCGATCCCACAATGGCGATATTCCTTTCCCGCAACGAGCGCAACGCAGCGCCCATGCGAAGATGAACCTCTGGGTCCTCCGACGCCAAGACGGACACTTGGACGATCGGAATAGAGGCAGCAGGATGGATGAGCTTCATGGGCACGAAGACGCCGTGGTCCCAGCCGCGCGTGTCGTCGAGGATGGGGTCGAGTCCGACGTCGGCGAAGAGCGTCTTCACCTCGTGCGCCAGAGCGGGTGCGCCCGGCGCAGGGTAGGTGATGGCGTAGGACTCGGGAGGGAAGCCGTAGTAGTCGTAGAGCAGCTCGTGCTGCGGCGCTGAGGAGATGGTGGGCTTGGCGGTGGTCCAGTGCGCCGTGATGAGGATGATGGCCGATGGGGCGGAGGATGTGTTGAGACGCAGGATCTTGGGCACGCGCTCGCGCAGGGAACGGGTGATGGATTCGTGCGACTTGTCGCCCAGAAGGGGGAGCGGACCTGGAGTGAGGTGAGTATGAGATGCGTCCGAGTGAGAAGTGAGACTGACCTCCCCCGTGGGAGAGGGCGATGAC
>JADHZA010000626.1:0-10177 GCA_018831705.1 Torrubiellomyces zombiae | reverse complement strand
CAAACCTATGCTAACAGGCGACTCAAGGGCGTGAGCGTTTCCCTTCCTGCGTGGACCGACGTCGTCGGCTGGGCGAACCGAGACCCCAAGGTGCTCGCACAACTGCAAGTTGGATATCCACGGTTCTTCGTGCCGCGTATTGTCAACAAACTGTCGGATATCTTGTTACGACGGGCTGCAAAGTGCGGATGTCCGCTGACACGCGATCCTGATCCAACATGCCCTGACGAGCCCGACTTGGCTGGTCTACTTGCCATGCTATTTCCTTGTCGGAAAATGGCACGGGCATGTCACGAGTACCTATGCCGCTGTGGGAACGAGCCAGAACTTGATCGAGATGTAACTGTGTTTCTCGTCAGCTTTCTCGGAGATGTTCGATCCCTGGAGCCAACTTGCAAGTCCGAGGCACCCGAGCAACAATTCTACAATCTATATGCCGTGGGATATCCTCAACTCTTGGCAGGAGACGCGAAATCATTCTGGCAGCACACTGGTTTCGGGATCTCCAGTCGTTGTGCTGAGTTCTGGCTGAATAATGCCCCGTTTCTCTCTCAATCAGCTGAAAAGGGCCAGGGGTTCGAGGCACTGCCCATCGAGGCCTCAAGAGAGTCCAGTATCATCATCCGAGATAGAATCGCGAATCACTTATGCAGTCCCTCGGCCAAAGTTGACCGAAAGGGCATTCATCTGTATCCCACAGGTATGTCGTCCATCGCTCATTCCGCTACGACTATAGCCAGCCTTCGCCGCCGCTCTGGGTCGGAACTTCGGATTGCTGTGTTTGGGTATGTGTAATTGACCCCGGAGAGCGAAACTTGGGTAGAGGTCAGCCGAGCCAACCGTGAGACCAGGTTCTTATATGTCGACACATTCAAGGTGCTGAGTAAGGTCCTCCACTTCAACTGCGTCCATTACGGCCATGCGTCCGAATCAGACGTCGATAAGCTGGAAGCGGATTTGAGAGAAGGTATGAAGCTGGATGCACTCTACACCGAGTTCCCCGGGAATCCGCTTCTCGTCTCGATCGACTTGGGGCGGTTACGTAGGCTATCCGACCAGTACGGGTTCATCCTGGTCGTCGACGACACCGTGGGGACGTCAGTCAATCTGCATCTCCTGGCGTTCTGTGACATGGTCTGCACGAGCCTGACCAAGATGTTCAGCGGAGGTTGCAACGTCATGGGAGGCAGCATAGCCGTCAACCCCCAGTCCCGGGAGCATGATGGATTGCATAAGGCGCTGAGCGAGCAAGACGAAGATGGGTATTTCCCCTTGGACATGCTTATCATGGCGCGAAACAGCGCCGACTTTGCCGAGCGCATGGTGCTGGCCAACCGGAATGCTCAACACGTCGCCGACGTGCTGCGAGGCGATGCGGTGGTGCAAGAGGTCTTCTATCCGCAGGGTGGCCCGACGCAGGGACTTTACGACAGCTACAAGCGGGCCGAGACAACGGCCGGGTATGGATATCTGCTGTCCATCCGGTTCGTGCAGGCGTCAGCGGCGATTGCGTTCCACGATGCGCTCGACGTGGCCAAAGGCCCGAGCCTGGGGACCAATTTTACGCTGGCGTGCGCCTACACGTTGCTGGCGCATGCCTCGGAGCTCGCCTGGGCAGCCGAGTACGGTGTCGTTGAGCATCTAGTACGCATCAGCATTGGGATCGAGGACAAGGCGGAGCTCGAGGGCAAGATCCGAGTGGCGTTGGCGGCCGCGGCTAGGGCGTTGTGAATGCGTTTATGAAACTGACTACTACTACATTCAGATCAGGTGATGAAACATCACGCTGTTTCCGTGAATTATGCATACAAAGAGACTGGCCTGTTCGTTTGTTGGCCCCTTGGTCAACAACAAGGGCGTTGGGTCCCGACTACCTGGTCCCGATTACCTGTACTCCGTACATGTGCTTATCTATAGCCCCAGTCATTACGGAATAGCAATGGCAGTGATCCGAAGGCGCGCCGAGGGCATCCATGCAGATACAAGCAAGTACAGATGATATTTGCACAATAAACTTGAAGTTGTCAGGTGGATGACTGTTACCGCCCATGGAGGTCTGTGGATAGCTTTGCACCTCGACAGGCATGAGTGGCATGACAGACGTGGGTATGTACTTCCCACGCTCTTCACGCGTAGGAGTACGGAGTACATGCAGCTCAGGTACAAGGTTTCCCGCGGATGGCAGTCCGGGGCACTTCCCCCGCCCTCAGTAATGTCAGGTCATGACAGCCAACGGGTTATTCATTTCCAGGGTGTTTCACGTGCTGACAAGGTACCTACGCACCTATAGGCTATACTTACCACCATATATACAGGTACAATGCTGACAGCCTCCTTCCCCTTTCACACCCCACGCTGTGGTTGGTTGCTTTGCTTCTCCGCCAATAATCATCCACTAACCTTACTTGTAGTAATACAATCTGTGCTAGTAATAATAGTGAATGTTTCTGTGCGTACCTAGCCTACCTGTAATATGATGTGCCCGCTCGGCGAGAAGCGTGCCCGCCCGTAACGTGACACTCGGGCTGACTCCTCCCTGCCTTGACCTTGTAATCTTACATACTCGAGATGTGCACGTCTAGGTCGCCTCATCTCACCTTGAGGTCCTGTTGCTCATCCTAGCAATCCTGTGCAGGTTTTACATGTACATAGAAGCGCCGAGCACTAACGTACCTGCGGCATGAGGGTCCGTGTACTTGTAGGTTGATGGTCCAGTCCAAGTATAAGTAGATAAGAAGCCAACGATACCCTCGTCTCCGACATCCCCGACAGACATCCTCCCTCTGTTCGGCCAAATCTACGAGCCCTTCTCCTCCCCATCGGTCATCATTGGTTTCCCCGACAATGGTTCGCTCCATCGTGTTCGCTGCCGTCGCCGGCCTCGCTACGGCCGGCTACGCAACCGTGCCCAGCGTCGACGTCCCAGCCTGCCCCCAGGTCGGCACCATATCGTACTCGCAGTCTGTGCCCAACAAGACGGCGTTTCCCCGGACCGAAGTTGGTCTCTGCTACACGCCGACGCACATCTCGCTCGCCTTCACCGCTCACGATGAAGTTGATTTCTACTTCAACTCATCGCAGACCACCAACGGCGACATCTGGCAGTACGAGGTCATGGAGGCCTTCATCCACCTGGGCACCGACGACCCTCGGACCTACTTGGAGTTCGAGGTCAATCCCAACAACGTCACCTATCAGGCCTTCGTCTACAACCCGACCAAGGTCCGCGCCCCGGGCACGCCTTTCGATCACTTCTTCGTCTCGACCCCGGACGTGGATGGCTTCACCTCGTCGACCGAGCTGGACAAGGAACGCAAGACGTGGGTCAGCCGTGTCAAGATTCCTCTCGGCTTGTTCAATGTCGACGACGGCAAGGCAAAGGGCACGCAGTGGAGGATGAATTTCTTCAGGACCGTCACCAACCCCAAGATGTTTCCTGATCAAGGCCTCGGGTCGTGGAGCCCTCCGGACAAGGCCAGCTTCCATATTACCAAGTTCTTTGGCCATGTCAAGTTTGTGTAGTGCTGTTCAATGGGCAAAGTGTTTCTTTAGCATTGAGTTTCAATGTAGTACATCCTGACACTTGGATAGGCCGGATATGTCGAGTCTTGCTTTGATTCGACCCTTCCAACGTGAATGATCACAGGTACTGTAGATGGCTTCCCATGTGCAATCGCTTGCACATTTCCAGAGTAATGACCCATTGAATGAACTGTACAGACCAAGAGCATTTCATGCTCTACTTCAGGTTGTAGGGAAACCCAACCCCACCTTTTTTCATCTCCGGCCTTCCGGGAGTCCGGATCTGACTAACCTCCCCCTGCCAGAAGCTTATACGTACATGCATAGACGGGACTCTTGCCCTCGCCATGAGCATATGACAGGCGATACCATATGGTGACGTGATACTCTAGCATCACATCTTGCAAGGTTGGGGAATACGACGCAATGTTGGTTTCAATTTGCTGGTGAGAAGAGGCTACTGCTACTTTGATGATGAAGTCTATCTGCCGTATGTATGGACAGAGCTGCCACCAGTCAGCGGTTCGCCTTTACTTGGCCCTTGCAAGCCCAACAGTACTCCTGCCAAGGTCGTAGACAGAGTAATATCGGCGAAGGAAGGCATCTCCGAGGATAACAATCGGACCGTTAGGCGGTGGAATATCCATTCCCTGGAAACTGGAGATGCACGAACCACCCAGATCAAGTATGTAGTCTGTAGCAGGCAGGCTGTAGTTCGATCCGGCTAGGTTGAAAGTGATGTCCGGCAGACTCTTGCGCTTCGCACAGTCGATGGAATATTGGCCGCCGAAGCCCTTCTTGGCGCCCATCTCGGAGTTCAAAAGCATGGCCAAATCGGTCGGCAGGACGTTCAGCGAGGTTCCCGTGTCGAGAATTGCACCAGTCTTCTCGAGCTCGGCCGTCTCTTTGCCAAAGGAGATTGAGTTGAGATCGACCTCCCAATATGCTTTGCGGCGTAAGGGGAGCCACTCGATCTTGCCCTTGTAGTGAGACTTGTCAACCCCGCCAAAGACTACTTCGCTGCTGTCATCGTCTTTTCCGAGGTAGAAAGCGAACTGAGGTGTGTCAAGAAGATTCCTGTTAACCATATTGTAGAAGGGAGGGACGATGTCATTGACAGAGATAGTGTCAAAACCCAGACCAAGAATTCCATCGAATCGGCCGAAGGCAAACGCGAGGCCAGGTTCCTCTGTCGCTTCAGCGAAGTCCTGCGATTTGATCTCGAGGTCACCAATGCGCACAACGTCATTGGAGATGAATCCAGTGAGGCTGCCAGATCCGTACACAATCTTAAAGTCGGAACCGTTTCGCTTATATGTGGATGAACCAGACGAGTCGTACTTGGAATGCAGGAAGCAAGCTATGCTGCCGCACTTCTGCGAGGGTACCCAAAGATTCGAGCTGCCAGTGTCGAGAACAACTTTGAAGCTTTGAGGCGGAGTACCGATCGAGATGGGGGCAAAGTCTATTGCCAATGATCAGCATCTCTACTCAACACGGCCAAGAGCAAAGACCTACACTGAGCGTTCATGAAGTTCGTCAGCGGCACGTGATGGCCGCCTTTCAACGGGGAGGACAGGGGCTTGGGGGGCTTGGTATTGAACATGGCATCGACTCGAGAGAGCGGGCGCGCGCCCATGTACTTCTGACCAAGGTGCTGCACCTGCTCCTCAATGGAGGCTTCAGCCTGTTCACTTGGTCAGCGTCATGCGATCGGATCATCAAATCAACCGTCATTGTGCCAAGAGAAACGCACAAGCTGTTTTGCAAGTGACTCCTTGTGGAGCTTCATCCTGTACACACCCGCCTGGGCGATGCCAGCGAGGGCAGCGACGGCGATGAGTGTGCTCTTCATGTTGGGCGTCGCTCGGGACGAAGCGGGAAGCCAAGCAAATGAACCCAAGACAAGGGGAGTAGAGATACAGATGTGAAAGAAATACTGGACGTCGCGAAAGCGCAAGCAGACAACGACAGATATGTTTTGTAAGAGAAGACAAAAGTCTGTGATGATGATGATGGTGGGTGGTGGTGGCGAAGAAGGGTGAGCTCTTCTGCTGCAAACGTGCTTTGGGACTTCCCGGTTAGCATGGCTAGCACGCCTAGCTGCAAACAAGGAGGGAGGTGCACTGCTGACGAGTCGCTGGTCCAATGACGCATCACCTTGCTCTGGTTGGTTCGGGTGGGTAGGTCCGGGGAGCCTGTCTTGCTTGTCTTGGACGAGCCCCTGAGGAGGTGCCCCCGCTTTCCGTGCTGATGGGGCAACCATGACCTCCCATGTCGCCGATGGTTTAACCGCACAAGGTATCCCTATAGTGTATGGACCACTGCAGTGGTACCGGGGGCGGTTAAATCCTTCGATGACCTGCGTGCCTGCTTTCTCACGAACCGCAGGTTACAGTCAAGCGTGGACCCAAGTGTCGCCTGAAGTACCTAGGTAAGTATGTATTACTACTAGTACCTAGTGCTACTACCTACGGCCTTTGCGATGTAGCATGTACTGCTACCTTCTACCCTTTCCATCCTTGGCCAGTCCGGTTTCTCAACATGCCGAGCGTGTGACATGTGTTGCCACTGCGTACCGGGTGCCGGTTACCAACCGATCCTGTCACTGTCAACAAGGATTCGGAGCAATACGAAGCCAAATGGCACTGTTGGCTGTCATCACATCATATAATAGAAATCAGTTCGACAGAGTCAGAGACGAACGCTGTTTACAAAACAAGCCTTGGTATTATTACTCAAACGAATATCACGCAAACTTGACACTGCTGACTGGGCGCAAACTAAGCCACACTTGAGCAAAGCAAGCCCTTGATCTGGACTACTCTTCGTCCCAAGTGACCTTCATGTTGGTAGGGAAGGGCCATACGTTGCCCCAATCCTCCGTCATGTAGATGTAGAACCCCCCTTCTCTCGGTACCTTCTTCAACTCGCCCGTCGGTCCGGGGATCCTTCTGAGTCCCTTCTTCCGGAAGAGGGCTCTGAATAGCTCCGTCAGGGCAACCTGGCTGATGGCTCTTCCCAGACAGGCGTGCGGTCCCACGCCGTAATGAATGTACTCGCTCAGCGGACGACGCGGGTCTACTCTCTTAGGCTCGGGGAAGTGGGTTTCATCATGCGCCGCCGAGACGAAGGAGACAAAGACGCGATCGCCGGCCTTGACGGGGATCTGCCGGCCGTCATCTTCGGTGATTGTGTCTTCTGCCATGGCAACGCGGTAGAGGCCGAACGTGCCGGCCATGCGGATCCCTTCCATGGCGTACCCGAGGAGAAGGGCGTCCGAGTCTGGGCCAGATTCGAGAAGGGCAACGCGTTGGAGGTCGGGGAGGTAGGGCTGCCCGGCCGGCGAGAGATACCAATCTACGGCTTGCGCAAACTATTCGCATGCCCAGGTCAGCTTCTGAAGTTACGCCTGCATCGGTTCGGGATATGCTGAACTTACCACCTGGGCTTGATTTGGCACCATGGCGCCCGCCGTGGGCAAGACCTGGCTCCAAGTAATGTCATATGTGCTCATACCCATCTTGGACAGGCCTTTGATGAGGTTCACCCCGAACTGAGGCAGGAACTTGTCGTTTGCCTTGCCTGTGAACAAGCCTCTCATGCCTAGCGAGGTGGCCAGCTTGACGTTCGTTTCCACAATCTTGCCCAGTTTCTGCGTCACCTCCTTGGCCTTTTGACGCAGAGGGAACGACTTGGCCGGGTCAATGTCGAAGAAGATGCAGACGAAAATGACAGACATGATCTTGTACAGCTCCTGTTCAGAGAAGAGGCCCTTGGGGTTGTCCTTGGTTTTGAGCGGCAGGTTGAACATCCTTGATACGAAATGCGTGTGTGCCAAGTTACCCACGTCGCGCACCACATCGACCTGGATCCGGCCCGCCACCTTGTGCGCCTTTTCG
Source organism: Torrubiellomyces zombiae (assembly GCA_018831705.1). Classification (NCBI taxonomy): domain Eukaryota; kingdom Fungi; phylum Ascomycota; class Sordariomycetes; order Hypocreales; family Ophiocordycipitaceae; genus Torrubiellomyces; species Torrubiellomyces zombiae. The sequence continues at coordinate 2,753 of JADHZA010000626.1, read as the reverse complement.
ACCAGAAGACGCTCTGCGATCATGGCGTAAAACTCCTTCACCGACTGTTGCCAGCCATCCGTAAAGAGGAGAGAGTGCATTCGCTTGCGCTGCTCGGCGTGCAACGGCGAATCTCCTGACAGCATGAAACGACCGCCGCCCTCGCCCATGAGGTGCTCCAGGCCCTCCTTCCAGCACACGTTGTACTTGTCCTGGTTTTCGAGTATGTACTTCGCGGCGCCGTAGGAAGTAATGTTGACGCGGCTAGAGCTAAACTGCGGTCGGTCAAAGTCGAATTGATCGGCTCGTCCAAGGTCCCCAAGAATCTTGCGGTTCTCGGAGGGTGTGACCATGGGATAATGAGCGTAAACCGAATTGCCTCGAAAGTGGTTGGGAAACGCGCGAAGGAACAGCTTGTAGAAGCTGCAGCCATGATTCACATCCAAGTCGTAGTTGGCTTCATTGAACCCCCATTGGGTCAAGTTGCCCGGATGGTAGTCCGTAGTATAATGTCTGTCCCCTCGCACCAGGGCAACGGCATCGGACAGGACGACACGAGAAATCGTGTACGTGGGCGTGATGCCAACTCCGGGAATCATTGGCCCCTTCGCCTCCTCTGCCACAATTCCCGGGTAGAGTTCGACGTAGTCGGGGTGCTGGTACAGATTGCGAAGCTGGTCTGCTACACCGGGGTCCGAGTTGATCTCCTCGAAGGTATCGTACGCCTTCAAACCAAAATGCTTCCGGAACTCGTTCAGCCCAGCGAGGTTCCACTTCCGTCCCCTGATGATACCCAGCATTTCCACTGGCTTCATGATTCGAGGCACATTTTGAGCGCCAAAAGCGCCGCCGGGCTCCTCGATGGCCGAAGCCAAGGCCTCGACCAGCTCACCATCATCAAAACGACCATCATTACCGCGCGCGAAGCCGTTGAAGGTCCTCACGCCGGGGTCCTCGGGGATAGACATGTCGAACTTCTTCACGGCTTCCATCAGGACGGCCATATTCATGTCCTCGCCGACATTTTCTCCGAGCAAGTCTTTGTAGAAATCCTGTATCCATTGGTCATCCTTCTCGGAGATACACGAATGCCAGCGATAGCAGAGGTTGAATTCTGCTGACACGCAATTACCAACGCCGCTGGCCGCTCCGGCCTTGGTTCCGTGAGCCGTTCCCATCTCCTGCCGAGGGTCCAAGGTCCACTTAGTATCGACCCGGTTGAGGTTGATGATGTTCCTCACGTAGTCAACAAGAGTAATGTTGATATACAAACCAGATGTTATCAGCCTGGCCGTTTGAAAAAGCTCCTCATCGAACTTCTTCCAGGCAGCCGCAGCGGCCTCGCCCTCGAGATGAGGCGGGGGCTCGGAGAACCGATTGCCCTCGTTGATAGCTGCCAAGTTGGTGGCGACATGGTTATGAAAGCGGTTGAACATAATCAGAAGGATGCCCACGCCAGGGGGGTTACCGATGATCCTCTTGTCGGCGAAAGTGTCTGGCTTGAGCATGCCGCGTTGGAAAGTTCGGATCGAGTCCAAGCTTTCTTTGCTGTGTCCGTACAGAGGAGATAGATCCAAGTACGACGAGGAGTCATTCTGGTTTGGATTCTTGATGTTGGTCCAAAAGATGTCTGGATTGAAGTCAGCCTCTTTCTTCGCCGGCGTAAATCCAGCGAGCAATACTAACCATGAATCACCAGGGTAGCCCAGTACCACAAAATGCTAGAAACATTATTCGGACTCTTTTTGAACGTCCGTCTTGCCATGACGGCCTCGTACACCATTTCGGGATCAGGCAGTACTCCAGCCGCTTTCGGGCTTGGCTTGACGGCACGAGAGTAAGGAGTTCCGGCAGCTCCAAGTCTTGGCATCCAAGGGTTCTTCAAAGATGATCAGCGGTGTGTAAAGCTTAATCAAGAAATACGACCATCAGCTTACGTTGTTAGATCCGTCTGGTTGTCGGTACTTGAACTCATTCCCAAGGTACAAAAGCGGCGGGTGATCCAACGAATTCCACAATTGATTGATAAAGGTATTGGTGAGGATCTCCTGCCTGGAAGAATAGCCCGGCATCATGGACACGAGCTGGATTGTTCTTTCCATTATCATCGTCTTGTCATCGGTCTGCGTACGTCCTTTGAGTTTGGTCATGATAATATCCTTCAGAGTTTTGAGATCTCGAGAGCCCGTCAGCACCACTGCATGGATAGAGTAAATTGCAAAGCCTCACCTCCAAAGCCGAGAGATCTGAGATCCTGCACCAAGGTAGGTCGTGCCTGAACCTCCCGATAGGAGCCATCACCCATCTCGGTAGGTAGAGGGCGCTTTGATGCCTTTCGGAGCTGCATCAGAGCACCTAATGATGACCCCTTGTTCTTTTTGGCCCGTTTACCTCGCTTCTGTGGCAATTCGCTCTTTGTGACTGCCTTTGGCGAGGCGTACCGGCCATTGAGCTTGTGGCCATTCTCTTTGCTGCCGTTAAGCTCCTTGCCGTTCTGAGTTCCGGCACCGGCTTGATTTCCCCCTTCAGCATCTTTGTAATTAGCCATATCGACTTGCTAGGGCTTACTTCGATCAGGCTGCCATAGGCTTATTTCACTGGGCGGATTCTCATGAAAAGGGCTTCGAGGCCGTACGTCTCCCGCCTTACCTATATAATACGACTCTCAGTCGAAGACAAATGCGGGGGACTTGTACCGAGGCCCGGGGGGGTGTCTTATTCGAGATTATTTGACGCAGGCATCATATCACAGCCAATGAACTGATCAATCCTAG
>JADHZA010000625.1:0-10217 GCA_018831705.1 Torrubiellomyces zombiae | reverse complement strand
TATACTCGGTTCCTTCTTGTTGTGTGCGAAATTGGCACGCGACCAATCCTGCCAGTGTTAATATTTGCTGCAGGCTCCCTTCGCTTAAGCATGTAGGAGGTGGAACGGGCTATCGTTCCGCTTTTGAGATACCCACCTGAGAAGAAATACGCGTAAGCTACTTCGTACTTCTTGACGCAGAAAGCCCGTAATACGCATTGACCGTACCAAACAGGGACATCGACATATCAAGTCATTGACAAAATAGCACATACATGTTGCTTTGTAGGATTTTTCACGAGGTAGGTTTTTCATTGTAATTTGGGCACTGGTACCCCCTCATTTTAAGTAGCAGAACTAGATTGCTCTCTCAGTAATCTATTCATCGCGATATCTATGTAATTACATAACCATGACCAGGTGGGTCACATACGCAAGAGGCCTACTTTGAGCGTCAAGGAAGTCTGACCGCGCGGCTGTGGCGGTAAGCTGGGGGGGATCTGGAGATCTCGTCTCATACAATGATACAAGTAACAGCCAATGGGATTACTTGTAGGAAGACGGCTCGTACCATTTACGTAAGCGAAGCAACCTCCTATCACGGTCAAAGACGCATTTCCAATATAAACAACGACTACGTACTGCAAGTAAGAACATTACACCCATCCAGGTACGAACCCTCCCTTCGGAAGTGTAGTTTATAATAGGCGTCACGAGGAGTTCAGAAGATGAGCCACTGCGGCCAGACAAACGCGATATTCTCCCCTTCAGTAGCCCGCGTTGCGGCTTCCGCGGCTCGAGACTGGTCCTATGTTGATGCCTGGCTGGTCAGCAGATTCGGCGGGGCTGCGATTCCCGACTTTGAACGGAATGAATCGACTCTCAGGGCTCTGCTTGCCCTCTCTGCCGTCAACGAGGCTATTGACAATGACCGGGAAATGCTGGCCAGCTCCGAGGCCGCAGCTCTGCAGAAGCTGCATGATCGGAACGAGAACAGCGGCGGCGACATGACCACGAGTCGTTTGGGCCCTGGATCCCCCCTTCCACTGGCATCGTGGCAAAGCAAGATCGCGACAATCGTGGAACAGCATCTGCCTAAAGAAGGCGCCGTCGCCCTTGACGCCCTTGCGCATATGGCCGTTCAAGCCAGTGCTCAGTCGCCGGAAATGGAGCTTGGTCGTATTGCCTACGCCCTTGCGGCGATGCCCGCGTGCATCTTCGAAGCAGAAGCCAATGTCACTCGCTCGACTGCCCTCAGCCATGCCATTCAACAAGAAACGCTTCACACGATTGACATTTCCACCCAACTTCGTCAAGCCCAGAGTAGTCTTGCGCCCGAAATGGCCATCAAAAACCTCGCTCTGCAACGTTCAACGAAGTCTTTCGCCACACAGACTGCAGAACTTATGGAACGCCATAGCTCCGACACGTCTTCCGAGGTCATTCACCCCAGGATAGCCGATGTATTGCAACAAGAAAAGCGGCTCGTGGCCATGGCAATGTGCAAACGGGAACGCGATTGCGAGGTAGCCACCTTTGGACGTCTCCCCACTGAACCCAAGGCCGCCCAAAGGGAGCTTGAAGCCCTCCGCCAGCAAATGCTTGGTCTTGCATCGAGTCGTGACGGAGCCTTCGAGAGCCTTGTCCAACGCGGAACGTCCGCCCGGCGGTACTGAGCTACTGGCTAGTCGATCTCATGTGTTCTTGTTATGGGAAAGACACAATTGCTCCGACATGGAAAGCCGCGAGGTCTCTACCTGGATGACAATCAACTACGCCTGCTAATTACGACGACTCCTCCCCGAGACTGCGCCGCCCAGCCGGCCAAATTGCCTCCCCAAGCCAGATTTCTTGACAGGGACGGACGAGGCCGCATCTTTCTGCGGTGGCGCTGCCGTTACGGACGCTGACGACAAGCGGCCCTCTTTACCCTTCGGCTCTGTGGACCCATCCGCTGCTCTGAGCTCATTGGAGCCTGCTATCATTGGCAGGTGCTCGCCCTCCAGGTTGTGTCGTTGGGCCCGCCCGGCTTTGTCCTGAACGCTGCGAAACTTCTCCAGCAATTCGACCCATCGTATGCCGCCTTCGTCTCGGCCCTTGAGTCGGTTGGGCCTGTCGTAGTTTGCGCCTGCCGAAGATCCCGAGGCGCTATAATCAAGAAAGTCAGCTATATACCACTAATTGAGGCACGGAAACCGCTCTAAACCGTTCCAGTACAGCCGATGGCTCGTTCTTGACGGTGCCTACCTTCTTGGTGCAATGTGGAAGTAACCTATCGAGCTCACGCTGTTGAGCCTGTTTTTGAGGGCGGCGAATGCCGATGACTGGGGTAATAGCATCAAGATGCCATACATGCATTTGTACAGGTACGGATATTTCTCTGGCTCCAGTAGCTGTAGTCTCAGGTCTTGCGCGTCGGGATGTATCGTTAGCGAAAGACTGCAGTCGCTCAGAAAATCCCGATCGAGTTCGCAATGTGCTACTCACAGGTAAAGACAGGAGACTCGATGAGCTGCACCAGCTTGTCTACCTGGATCAGTAGAGTCACCGTCATTTCAAGTTCGCCACTGTTTCATTCGAGTTAGTGTCAAAGCCCACCCTCTCTTCAAGGAAAAGGCTCCTTACAATATTTGGAGCAAGTGATATGCTTGCTCGTAAGCTTGCGCGAGCAGGCACAGCGAGAATGTGGCGACGGCGTTATAACACCACGACCGAAAAAGCGTGACAAACAGCGTTTGTCCGTCTCGTGTCTCGAGATTCCGCAACCGCTTCCGGACCTCGGCAAGCTGCGGTGCAGTGATCAGGTTATTGTTGAGATTTTGCACCATGATGCTCGCGAACTCGACGTCTTCTTCCTTCTCGATGCAGTCCGCCAGCGTGCGATAGATGCGCTCAGGGCTAAGGCTGATGCACAATTGACGGATGATGAGGTTTCCCCGAGTCTCCAACAGTTTTCGGTCCGTTGAGAAGAGCTGGAGCAGGTTGATCATGAAATTCGCAAAGTAATCATCCTCACTGTTACGGGAGATTTGCGACAACAGTTGCAGGTCTTTTGTTACCACGGCGTCCGAAGGGTCAGATAAGGTCTTGAGGAGGGCGGGAAAGGTACCGTCGTTGAAAGCCAGAACTTTGGTTGGGGCTTTCTTGTGCAGCATAATGAGCCAAGTCAAAGCTGCCACCCGGGTCGCTTCATGATCGTTGAGAAACAGAAGAGTCAGAGAGCTCACAGCTGCAGCGTAGTCCAGGTTCGCATGCTGGGGCTGGTCCGGAGCGTTGGTCGGTGTGGCTACAGGCTGCCCTGACACCGTGGTTGGGGTGCTCAAGTCTCGCTCAAGCGAGCCCGACAGTGATGCGCGATTGCTGCCGTTGTCGTCTCGCCTATCACGAGCGAGGACGAGCCTGGAGCTCGAGCGTGTGTGCTCCTGCGTCGCATCCGCATGGCTCGGCCCAGCCTCATCTGACAAAGAAACCACATAATCCATCAAGCATGAGTTGACCCTGGTCGCTGCCTGGTGGATGGTTTCCTTTGAACTTGCCATCGCGGGTAACATGTGAGATAAAATCTTGGGAGTGAAAGGCAGGACTTCTTCAGGACCGATGTCGAGGAACTCGACAATCCATCTCAGTGACTCCAAGAGGCAGTCCTCCTCTGTGATTAATTAGTTTTTGTTGACATTCGGGGTGACTGGGATCCAGATCGTATCATACCCAGCGGCGAGTCAAGGGAGGCGATCAGGATCTTGAGTATCTCCCTATAATTGATCTCGGCATCTTGACCTGGAACCCAATCTTCCTCCACGTAAATCTCCTCGTCCTCGTCAAGCACGGCATCCGAGTCTACTTCGTCACCTTCCGAGCCAGACTGGATGCTGCCAGTTTCAAGCGAGTCTTGACGCTTCCTTTTGCCGGCCTCCCACGATTTCTTGCTCTCCACAATGCCTCTCTTGACTCGTGAAATGCGCTTAATTTCGTTCAAAAATTTGTCAAGACAGTTCTGCGTCGCAGTCCGGACGTCGACATTCTCATCGCTCAAGAACTTGAGCAAGCCTCCAAGGAAATCCGGCAAATACGTCACCAGCTCCAGATCAGGAATAGAGTCAAGTAGTGTGATCCAGCCAACCAGAAACTGTCGAGTAAAGGGGTTGATGACCCAGATACGTTCTTTGAGTAGTGGAATGAATCGAGGTAGAGAAAAGGCAGTGTGCGGCTGCGTATCCTCGCCGCTGGTCTGCATCGCGTCATCAACGACGCCCTGAGATGGCGTCCCTAGAACTGAGACGTATGTTGCGGCGGACTCGGCAACAATATCCTTGATGAGCCGGTCCAATAGCTCCGCCCCATTTTTGACCGAGAGTTCTGCGTCTGCGCCTAGCTGCAGAACCATTAGTACAAACAGAGCGACGAATCAGGGGCATTGAGCTGGCCAGCACGAACTCGGCAGAGTTGGTCGAATACGCTATTAAAGTATACCAAAATCTCTCCCTTTGAGACCTTGGCTATGTTGTACATAGCTTCGCACGCGTAGTACCGTACTCTCGCATCTTGGTCGGTGAAACAGGCAAGGACCGGGGGGACGATCTGGGCGAGGTGACGAGGAAGCTCCTGCATGGAACAGAACGTCAGTCATTAGGCTCGCTTCAGGCTTCAGACCTCGAGGCTCCCGCGACGGCCTCGGGAAAATTTATTTTATTAAGGAGCTTCGTACGGTTCCTAGAGCGATGGCAGCGGCGGCTAGACCGATCAGACCTCCGTTGCGAGCATGAGGCTGATGGACGGCGTAGGCATAGTCGTCACAGAGCTGTTCCAGGATATCATCAACAGGCTGCTGCTTGGCCACACGCTCTCGTATGATTTTCTCGAGTCTATGGGTGACACAGAAGCGATCAGCGTCGATGGTTGGATCCCGCCCGAGCGATATGGACAATCATTGACATACTCGAGGGCCCCAATCTTCCGCTTGTCGTAAAGCTTGTCGTTCAGCGCCCTTTGAATATTGGCATCCATGGCCGTTGTGGCGCATGGTGGGATTTTCTCTCTCTATCCTCAAGTCAAAGTCACAGCTCTGCAGGGGAGAGAAGTCTGTCGAAGCTCGCTCGCGACGTTGTCTATAAGAAAAAGCAAGCAATAGCTGAGGAACTGTTGAAATGTGTTGCAAGTATTACTCTCGGCATGCAGCAGGTCTCCAGGAAGGTACAAATCCACTATCAGTGCATACCTAGGTACTAAATGCACAGTACGGAGACAATAGCCGTACGCATGACGCTGAAGGAAGATCCTTATCTTATCTCCTCGACCACACTTGCTCGCGGGGCTTCCGTCCTCCTTGCTTCCATTTCAACTCACTTCAGCATGGAGTCACAACATCTTAGCCAGCAAGAGGTGAGTGACTGTTTCAAATTGGACGACGAGACACGAATACGCACCCGTCATCATATTTCTAGGGCCCGTGAAAATCGAAAGGCCGCTCAAACTAATGCAGCACCGACCAGTTCTTGAACAAACTCGGCGAACTTTTCCATGGTCGAAAAGGAAGTCATCATGGGGCCGTTTATCTAACACAGAAACGTCGTAAGCAATGTTGAACCCTGTTCGGTCATTTTGCGAAGGGGTTTGAGCCTCTGCGAACGCTCGGAGCTAATTGACTATCGTCATCACAGTCACGCATGATGAAGCCTGTCCGCCGACTTCCATCGATAACTCGAGCGCAGAATCAGCTCCCAGGAAGGTGATGCCCATCGTTGTGCGTGCGTCAAACGGGCAGTCGAAGAAGGATAGGGCAGACAAGATCAAGCTTTCTACCATCGTTGAGCCGCAGCAGCTGGAAGACTTTTACTTGAGGTACGCCGATGTTTGCAAGACGGGCATGACGGCATTGAAGCCGAGGGATCGCACAAAAAAGAAAGCCAAAGCTAGGAAGAAGAAAGCAGTATCATGAATCAGACAAGGATGACATAGTCTTGTCAATATTTGCGCTAAGCCGTCGATGGCCACCTGCTATTCGAATATGCTGCTAGGCCACGGCCTGCTGTGTGCTGGGCGGCTACTGCTGAGTTTACTCATGATCGAGCGAACTCCCTTCTCGTCACTTTGGTGAATATCAAGTAGTAGTTATCGATGCGACCTCCGCCCCTCCTGTGTAAATGTACTTTGCCCAGAACCACGAACAGCACCAGGAGGAAACAAGATGCCTCTTCCATATGGCATCCTAACAATCAGCTTACATACAGCATGCAGCATACCACCACGGCACTATGCGCTGCTTCTTGCGACAATCATGCAAAATGACGAAAACACGTCGAGCTGTGCACGCAAATGCCACTTATTTACCAGTCCCGTGGTGCGAATATACCCCGTCATCTGTAAAACGTCTGTCAGCCCATCAACACCACATGGGCTACCCATTTCTTTCAATGGAGCCCAGACTCCCCCCAAGATCAGTTCTCAATCTTGCCACTTATGCTTGTACCGGCAGGTACAATCCTCACAACGGACAAAACAAAATATCAATTCTCAACTATTCCTTCTCACTTTCCGCTACGGCGGCCAGCCACCAACCTGGCCCAGTTGCGCACTTGGGAACATTGTACTGGGCGCTTCCTAACAAATGTCCCGAGCACGCACTTTTAAAAGTCGCTTCAGGTTCGCATGCCGAGAGATTTTCTTCGCAGAATGGACCGACCGACAGGAGGATAGATAGAGAGATGGTCAAGGGAACCGAGTAGCTTGGTCAAAGTGATGCGTTTTTGGGGATTAATGTTTGTAAAAGTGCGTGGACAGATGCCTCATGAGCCGCATGACAGGCCGTCAAGGAGCCGAGGAGAAATATAACGCGTGCCCCTGGCTTGTTGAAATTCGAGGGCCAATTTTGGTAAGATGGTCTGATTCCTCCCTCACATAATCTGGTCTTGCGTCAAGCCGCCATGAGCATCCGTGTCCATGGCATCGGTGCGGCCCTGAGAAAGATATTTGACGAAGCTCAGGTTCAACGGACGTCCACCGTACTGGTAGCCTTGGAATTTGGCAATGGCTGTCTCCGCCGTGTCACCCGAGTCGAAACGAACTACTCCACTGCCGCGCGAACGACCGCTGGGCTCGTACTGGATTTCGGCTTGTTCCACTTTACCGATGGTGGTGAATAATTCCACCAGGTCGTCATTGCTGGTTGACCAGGGCAGCTGGCAGGGGTCAGAACAGATTCAGATGTTGCAACCCAGCAAAGGCCAGGAATGGAGGGTCGAGATACTCACGTTGCGCACAAAAATAATTTCGCTCTTGTCAGTTCCGGCAGTTGCATGATCGGTGAAGGGGTTGGGTGGCACCGAGGCCGCAGGCGGTCCATCGAAACCACTGCCGCCACCACCACCGCCGCCGCCGCCGCCGCCAAAGCCTCCGCAACCACCGAAGCCAAAGCCTCCTCGTCCTCCGCCGAAACCCCCTCGGCCATAACCGCCACCGCCGCCGCCGCCGAAGCCTCCCCTCATACCACCACCGTATCCGCCCCGGCCAGGGAAGCCCATGCCGCCGGAGCCTGCGTAACGATCCTCGCGGACCTCGAGCATGCGGCCTTGCCAGTCATACCCGTTGAATTGCTGGATAGCGTTGCGAGCATCGTCGGGACTCTCGAATACGACTATTCCCGAACCTTTTGGCCTGCCGTCGGGACCAATATGAACATCAGCACGGATGACCGCGCCGACGCGAGCTGCGCAAGTCAGAGCTGTACCATACATACACCTGGCGGCCATAGAGATCAACATCACCACCACTCACCAGCTTGACGGAACAGGTCTTTCAAGTCTTGCCATCCGACGTTGAAAGGAAGCTGCCTACGCTTAGCTCATAACCCACGTTTCACGAAGAGCTGAGGACAACCACCGTACGTTGGCGATGTAAATCTGCCTTCCCGCACCGGCGTTGTTGTTGCCGCCACTATAGCCTTGGTTGAAGCCACCGGGAGCTCCGCCGGCGAAACCACCCCGGTTACTGCCGGTAGCGCCGATGAATCGAGGCTCGGCCTCACGATCCTGCGACATGTCTTAACAGCGTGATGCGAACGATTTGAAAGACTCGACAGACCTCTCGCACGTAGACTAGCCGACCCATGAGATTCTGGTTGCTAAGCTGAGCAACAGCTTGCTGCGCCTGCTCTCTCGTAGCATATTCCACAATTCTATCAATGCCGGTCAGTAACCAAGCCTTGTACTGGGGGAGGGGGGGTCCGGCACGTACCCGCATCCCTACAGTCGTCCGAGGACATCGTCCACGCCCGTCAATCCAAACATCCTTCGTTGAGCCAATGGGGGGAGAAAAGTGAGAATTAGGGGTGAACCTGGCCATGGCTTCTCCCTTTCAAAGGGAGGGGGAGGGGGAGGGAAGTAAGGGGAGCAACGTGAAAAGAGCAAAAAGAATAATGCGCCAGCCAACAATCATGTGATGTTGCCCACCTTCGACATTCCATTTGGGAGTAGCAAAACATCGGCAAAGAGAACCTCTCCAGCTGCAAGGGCATGTATTAGCTTCGGCTCGTGGTGCCTGGTCCAGGGGAGGGAAGCAAAGCGACAAGCTCACCTTGTCTCATGAAATCTTTCAGATGGTGCCATTTAACGTCGTACGATAAATTCCCGACGTAGACTCGACGGTCCTGTTGCGAGGTTTCCCGAATGTTGTTCATCATCTGTTCTCGCGCAACAGTCCGCTCCTCATAAGACCGGTGAGGCGCCTGACCGCCGAAACCTGCGTTTGATCCTCCACTGGGACCTGCCGTTCCAGTCATGGGCGAGCGATCACGTCCACGACGGTAATCGTCCCTACTGTTGGACCTGCTGCGGGGGGAGTAGGATCGTCGACGAGATTGTCGACCGGGACTTCTTGACTTCCGCTGGGGCGATCTAGACCTCTCGCGCTTGGCGGAAGTTAGCACTCGCTTCCGAGCCAAAGGCAAAAGCAAGATAGGGCATTGAACGATCCAGCCAAGTATCGCGGGCAGTATTGGATCAGTTGCCTATGGGATGCGCCACATGACCGTAACTGGAGAAGAAATAGTCAAATTTGTCATCGTTACGATACGGCTGGATCGGATTCATGGACAAGCCCGATGACAAGCCGACCGCTCTGCATATCGTCCCGGATCAAAACTGTCCCTCCGCCCGCCTGAAGGAAATCAACGTTTGGGCTGGAGCGGCAGCGGGTAGCGGTGCGAGGCTCGAGCAGAACGACGCGCACGGGGGGGAATTACGTAAAGAATCGATATAACTTACGGGTCGATAGGTGTCGCCGTTGTCAGCTAAGAGATAGTCGTCAGTCTATGGTACTCGGATCAAAAGCTCCGGAACGCAGCCGAGCACAGAAGAATGGAGGGACAGACGAAGGCGAATAGAGTATTGCTTGGGGCAAGGCAGGCGAAGGAAAACGAGGAGAGGGGTGACGAGATGGCTCAAGCTCAAATAGGTTACAGATGGCGCATTGGCTCGGGGACAGGTAGGTTGGGGGTGACGCGCCAACGAATGAATCACCAAGGCTGGCCCTAAAACATGAGGCAAAGGGTGCTGGATCTGATGGTGGTGGTGCCGGCGGTGATGGTGATGTGATTCAACGGATGAGACAGCCCGTTATGTTGCCACGCGAAGCAGCGACAGTCAAGGACGGGGTGGAAGAAGGCAGCGTACGCAACAGGCGGCGCTCCCAAGAGCTAGGCAGCGAGAGGCAAGCACAAAGCAGATAGCAGCGAGGTCGATGCCTTTACGCATCAATCCGCCCCGAAGGTCTTGGGTCTGCCGCGGTTGACTTGGGGACACAGGCAAATGCACCAGAACCTTGAGGGACAAAAGGCAAATACGAGAGAAGAGCGAGAGGTTGAGAAAGAGAGGAGGGGAAGGAGAGAAGTGACGAGGCGGGGAGAAAGCCTGGCTTTGCTCCGGTCAAATAAATGACGACCGAGGACCCCAAGCAAAGGCTCAGCCTATGGGATGGCCCAGACGAGGCTATGACCAACCGGGCGAGGTCTACCGTGTGCCATGTGTTGGTGCGCGTGCGTGTGCGTGGTCGTGGGCGTGCATGTGTATATTGTGTGACAAGGTGAAGGAAGGGGGTGGAGAGAGGCGAGCAGAGAAGCCGACGACTCCAGCGAATGAACTGAACAACCGACGTACCCATGGTCAAACAGTCAGACTATGCGATGCGATGTGATGCGATGCGATGCGATGCGATGCCTATGCAAGCTGATGCGATGATGCGCCCGT
>JADHZA010000624.1:0-10229 GCA_018831705.1 Torrubiellomyces zombiae | reverse complement strand
CGCGCCCGTCTTCCTCGTCCAGCGGCTGCAGGAAAAGCGACTCCTGCGCCCCCATCTGTCCAAGGTCGTTCTCGTGTCCTCCGAGGCCGGTAGCATCGGGTTACGTCACGAGAAGGAAGGCGGCGGGAACTATGCGCAGCACAAGGCGGCCCTCGACATGGTGGGAAAGCTGCTGAGTGTGAACCTCAAGCCGCATGGCGTCGCCGTGACCATCGTGCATCCGGGCTTTATGAGGACAGAGATGACCGCGCACGTCGGCTTTGATAAATACTGGGACCAAGGCGGTGGTGAGTCTGATGCCTTGTCTTTCTGAAGTTTGGTTGCTGATGGATTTCGGCTCGTTGCTTAGCGGACGTGGCGGCGACGAGCTTGATGCAATGGACCGATGATCTGGATATGTCCAAAACGGGCCAGCATTGGGCCCCGAGAGGACCTGGTAAGTCAAGACGTGGATTATCCTTTGTCAAAAGCAAACGGTTGATCTGACGAAATGTTTGATGCGTGCAGGCGATATTGGGACGGCGCAAGAGACTATAGGACATGATTTGTCGACGCCTTTGCAATAGCCATGGGAAGGGGTTGGTGCGTACAGCATTACGAGACCGACTTGTGCCTAGGACACAGGTCGTGCTTGCTTGCAATATTATACACAAGTAATATCCAAAGCGAGAGAATTTGTTTTGGTTCCATGGCTTCGTTACGGATCGTCAATGGCAAGGCACTGCGTACATGATTCAAACTCAAGATAACCGGTGCTGAAACGGATTCCACCACGAGAAGCCGAGCCTCTGTTGCCCAGCTTCTGCTTCTCTCCCAGGTCTGCTCTCCCACGGGTCCGGCCACCTGTCCTCCTCGAACTTCTTCAACAAACCGCGAAACGGTTCAAACGTAGCCTTGGCCTCCTCTACCGTCTTTGAAATATCATGACAATCCTCTACTTTCTCGCAATGAACCGCGCCGAGGGACTTCATGACCTCGCACTTCTCATCCATGCTGAGTATGAACTTCATCCGAACGTCCCACATGTCTGGTTTCTGCGGGAGCCATGGCTTGACATGGCCCAGCCAGCCCCTGTCTTGCGTGAATTTGGCAACCCACGCGCCGCCGGCGGACGGGTACCCGACGTGCAGCTGCGGTGGGAAGTTGGAGTCGTAGGGTATGCCGTTGTCTATCATCCGCATGTGGCGGATGTAGGTGTCCCAGTTGGGCCACCATTGTCCACCGAGGCGCAGAAGACGGACGGCAAAAGCGTCCTCAGCCTGCGGGTCGATGTCCAGTGGCCGCTTGGTGTCGTGCGTGCGAGGAAGCTCCAGGTGTTGCAGGTCGACGGCGGATGGTCCAGCGATGAAGACGACGCCGCCTGTTGAGGGATAGGCGACGACGTAGCCCTCCCCGTCGAGAAAATTGGATCTCATGCACAGGTTGGGGATGAAGAATAACGGCCCTGTTCCCATTTGGTTGCATACTTGCACGTCGCCTTCTAGGTAGCAGTCATCGGACCCGGTGTCGACGAAGCATTTGAGGTTTCCGTCCTTGCCATGGTCGTGTGTGGTGTCTGATGGTTCGGCGAGGGTGAGGACAAGAAGAGAGCACAAGGTCAACAACAGCAGGATCCAGGATTTCGAAGCTGTCATATTGCTGGGCATCTGTGCGTGAGCATGGTGCGTTGTCCTCTGCTCGCTCAGCGTCGTCACTGGGAGACAAGAGAGTTCTTCGAGAAGGTAAGGCGGGAGTCACGTGGCGAACGGCAGTTAGTTCACTTATAGGCACCGTGGCACCCTGTGGGGGGAGGCCACGCGTGGTTTTGGGGCGATGCAACCACCTGGAAACATGAAACACCTGTCACCTTGAGTCACTGTGGGGCGAGGGTCCAATCCGAGTTCTTCAGCGGTACGTCATTTCTTGTGTGGTAAATACTTCACGGAGACTCTCTAGACACCACCAATTTCGACACAGAACAATGCTTCTCTCCCTCCCTCCACATGATCCTGGTCGCAGGATTCTTACCGGCGGACATTTTTGAGCCGACGCCGACGCATCTCCCCCCCGAGTCCGACCTGCCGTCCGGAGGCGACGGTAAAGTGGTAGTTGGGCTGCGCAAGGCCATATCATCCACTTGTTCAACTGACTGATCGAGGCTCGCTTCCATCGTTCCGAGATGATGCCATGATGCCAAGGACGAGACCTATATTAACACGTATACACGCCCGGTAAGGAGACTGAATGGCGAAGTCATCGCGTACAGGGGAGTGAGACGGCGCTATCTCTTGGTGCGTGGGGATCACTGGGGCAATACCAGTAACAGCCTGCGAGCTGTGAGTAATCGCGGAGCCGGAGCACCTGGACACCTCCGTCGGCTCTCAACTTGGCAGAGAAGTATGGATTCATCAACTGGGCTGTTGACGAGCAGGCGTGGCCTTTCAGTGTCGAGGCTGATGACGCACTGGGTATTGGTATATGGGAAATACAAGTTTGTATGCTGAGCATAAGATGGATTCATCAAATGGCAACCTTGGGCATAACTTTTGGCCAAAGAGAACCAGACGCAGCCAAGCATCGATGGACGTCAGAAAAGCGAAGCCACTTGGTCAAGACAATGGGCGGTGCATGACCGAACAGAAAATAGAACACACACATACTTGTACAAACCTTTGAGTCGTGAAGACCACATGCTGATCGATGGCCCAGGGCCCCTCTGGGCTGATGCACGACACGCCACACATCGAATCCTACTAGCGGGTCACCGCCTGTGCCAACACGAGCTCCATAGAAATCGACAACTGGAGTCCTTCTTCGGTCATTTTCTGATCCTCGCGTCTGGGAACTAGAACGACGGCAGATGCAGCCTTTTAAATCCTTCAGAGAACGCCCCCAGGTCAAGAGCTTATTTCCTATTTAGCCCAGCGGCTCTGGCTGAAACATCTTGGCAGCCCTGCATGCATCCTCGTCGATATTTGAAGGTAGTCAGTCAGCTTCCCTGCGTTTCCTCCACACGTTTTCTCGAACACGGTATTACTACCGATAAGGATTCTCCGAAAACCCAGACGCAGAGAGTCCGATGAACTCGGTCCATGATCTAATTATACATGGGCTTACTTACTGCATGGCCATGGCCATCCCTGCTTGTCAGACTGTATCACCATGAGGGACCATGCCTCCTTGTTGTTGTTAGGTCCACATACCAAGATCAACCTGTCTAAACGATGAAACCGGCGGAGAGCGCAGGAAACAACCGGCAGGTATATAGACTCCTGTTTCGCGACTTGCAAACATCTTCATCTTCATACCTACCTTGTCTATACACCCGTGTCAGAAACGTGTTCAACGACCACCAAGAGAGGTAGCTGGCTGCCCTTTGGGTTTCTCGTTGTCTTCAATGTTCATGTTGTATACATGAAACGTTTCATCATGCTCTTCAATCATCTTTCCGCCCTACTCCTCTTGTGTGCATCCAATGCTGTTGCTTCTCCCACCGCAGCAGCTGGACAGGGGGCAGACACCAAAAATCTTTATAAACGCAATGCGCTAGGGACCAGTTTATTCGGTTGGCAGTATGTAAATGCCCTTCCCCGTCGAGCTCGTAAAGGTTGATTCGAGTAGCTGATAATATTTCTCTCAATCATCAGTGGCTGCTCGACGGGGAAAGTTAATCAACAACAAATCATCAACAAGGCTTATGCCGATGCTCACAAACTTGTCACTGTCGATGGCGTCAACAAAGACCTCAGGTTTGACACTGCTGCAGCTGTTGATTATTTCGGGCCTCCAGGTGCGTCATTGTCGTGGTTCATACACTTTCGCTGATTATCCGTTGCCGTACTGATACCAATATGCTTGCAGTCCTGAACAAGGATCAGCAGGCGCAGATCCAAGCCGTGTTGACCAATGTACAAACAGTCACCCCTGGGGGCTGGTGGAATCCGTTCAGTAACTGGATCGAGGTACGTTCACTCACTCTCAGACACTGAGTTGTCTTTAAGAGCAACCTGGGAACCCCTTCAACATTCTCCTAGTACTCTAACAAGTCGCGTTCTGAAATAGGTCTACTGCAATGACCCCAAAAAGAACTGCGTAGGAAAGAAAGGAGGCAACGTCGGGGCCTACGCGGTGAATCCAACAGGAGACATGAAATACCCATACATCAACTTCTGTCCCTCGTTTTTCATAAAGCCAACTCTGGACGAGCAATTAAAGAATTACAAAGACGACGCCAACCCCCGCGTCAAATGGGACGTGGAAACATACTTTAGCCAACGTGCGTCCGACGTCGTTCCAACATCATAATTCAATTGCTAACACAGCCTCTCTACAGCGGTCATCCTTCTGCACGAGCTTTTCCATCTGGATCTCGCCGCCGATTCTGTCAAGGGTGCGCCGAACCCCAAGATCAGAGACGTCGATATCTACTTTACCCGATCCGGCGGAGGCAAGCTGGTCAGAGCGACGGCGTACACGGCCGGCATGGCCAAGCTTCTGGCTCGTTTCGTCCCCAAGAAATCGCAATACTCCACCGGCTGGTGGGTGCAGCGCAACGTCGACAACTTCTCCCGCTACTCCCTGGCCAAGTACCTCGAGACGAAGCTGGGCGGCTATCCGTTCTTGCCGTACGTCACTGATAAGATCAGTCATCCGGCCGAGATGGCTCCAAGGCCCGACTCTGTCACTGTGGTGTCATACAGCGTCGACAAGGACGGCAATCCGATATTTGCCTCTGACCCGGCGGTCTCCGTCACCAATCATGAAGATGTCAATCCCGATGACAAGGACGAGGAGTCGTTCGAGATAAGTTCCGTCATTGACGACGACAAGTATCCCAAGTCGTACCTCGAAGAACGGAAGAAATGGCTCAAGATACTGAAAGACGGCGGTACTCCCAACAAAACGAGCGATAGCGACGCCAAGAAGGACACCTGCAAGCTCGAAATTACGGAGAAATGGACGTGCGAAGATAAGTCGTCGAATCTCTATGCCACCGTCAACATTGCCGATGGCTCCGGCACCACGCTGTACGCGACGCCGGGCTCCGGGCACTCGCCCGGCCAGCCCCTCAGTAGTGATGGGCTCAAACTCAAAGAGGGCGATATGAAGGATACGTTGACCATCTCGGCCAACCACGACAGCAACGATATCCAGTTCAAGTATGGATCGACGTCCTGGAAGTCGAGTGATTCCAAGGGAGATGCCAGTTGCGAGCTCTCCGGCGATGACTGGAACAAGGACGGTCCCTCGGGCTGTCCTAATGCCATGGCTATTGTGAGTATTCCCATGCTTTAATCGGATTGCAGCAGGACGTGTGCTAATAGTATGGCGCTAGACGAGGACATTTAAATGCAAATATCCCTGCTAAATAGGACTGTTGCTTGCTAGCCGGATTCGTTGCGGAGTAAAGCTAGTCGTCGGATTTGCTGGTTGGGTTTCGAGATGACTCGATGGGCGTGTTTTCCGTCGAGTCTTCTTTGGTGACTTCTCATGTATATTGTTCCTATGACCTTTATTGCCGATATCATGACGCTATGCCCTCAGATCTCATACTTTAGGATCAATGTATCTCTTTGATGTTTGTACATTTGCAATGCAAATACAAAGGACATCCGAATTCTCTGTTTATGCACCACAGTGGTCTTGCAACCTGTATTATGTCGATGATGGCTATTTTCAGGCTCAAACCCCGGTATTCATGCTGCATTCTCTTGGTCGTGAAATGCGTAACTGCCGCCATACCTGTTTGTCTTTTCCAGCGAGGCAAATCTCGGCATCGATGATATATTTTGTCAAAGATGGATATCGACCTTCTTAAACGCATGCTGGCTTCTTCGTACGCATACTGGAATGAACTATACTCCAAACGGTCTTCATGCACTGTCATTCTTTGTTCAGGCCTTCCCACGCGGCATCTAATCAGCTGTGAGATGACATTGCATGCCTGCATACCTATTGCCTATGCTGTAGTCTTCGGCTCGAATTGATAAGTAGATTCGGAATTCAGCTGCCCATGCCGGCTTGTTGTCGAGTAGGGTTCTGCCCATCAAGTAGTTCTGGCCAGGATAACATAAATAGATCGATCTATGTACTCGTAGCATTTGATCTTGTCTTGTCCCCGGACATGGATCCTGGGGCGACATCAAAGGGCGGACAGGGAGAAGTTCAGCTGTCAAGGCCCGCTGTTGCCGTCACGGTCAGCATCCTGACACGTGCTTGAGAAGCAAAGGATAATACTACGGAGTACTGGGTAAGGGTCTTTGGGGGTTATCGTATGAGTGACTGCACTGTGATGATGGAAGGCCGTACCTAGGCACCGTAGGAAGATCAGTATACTTTATCACAGCCATCAGGGTACTTTCTAAGAGTGGCTGAGGCTCCATCGAAAAGAAGTACCTCGTGTGAGATTTGAAAGTACCTACCCAGAGTGACGAAAACACACAGGCGTGGCCCTGGTGCCTTGTGGCTTGTACCCCCGCCACGCCCGCTAAACCTCATGCAATGTGCCTTTGAAGCTTGCTAGGGCTACTGGCAGAGTGGTCCCCGGTTCTTACGAGGTCTCTCCTAGCAATACGAGAACTGGCTCATTCGTGGTGTTACCAGTCGTGCCAGCATGACGTGGCCAGTAATGTTGCGACACCCCAATGCCCCGGCTTTCCAGGCGGTCCGCTCTGGATATGTACGGCACGCCCGGATGAGTTGCCGTGCGATTCGGGTTGGTTGTTGAGCTCTGTATCCCGTTGATTTTCGAATGTCATCATGATGAACTACTACTCTTGCACGTCTCTTTGTAAGGTATGCAGGTAGTCTTGCCAATAGATACGCCACTGCTGGACATAGCAGGGTCGGCTGCAATTTGCTGTCGAGCTTGGCCCTGGTGCCTGGACCATTTTGCTGCCCTGTGCTTCCATCGCATCGCTCCTGCTCCGTCTTCCAAGGGGGAGGCCGCCAAGACTTTGGTACCGTCCTCCCCTGGAGCAAGTAGCCCTCGCGTAGCGTCACCGTACAGAAGATACATTCCTCTGCGGCCAAACATGGGGAAGGCAGCACCCGGCGCATGCCCACCAAGCCCTGGCTAGTTAGCTTTTTGGGGTCAGCAGCGAGGCGGAGGAGGACCAGACAACAGTCCCCATCGGTCACGCTCCCTCCCTCCCCTTTACCGTGCTCTCCCTGCCCACGTCCGCTGGCAGAACGGTACTAGCATTTCGGTAGGCTACTGCACCGATAGGCATGTACCCCGTGCTACTCCATCGTCGCCGCTCTCTCTCAGCTCTGGCAACCGAATTCCTCCTCCAACATTTACACGACGACACGCAACTACACGCATTCGCCTATCGCATCGCTCGCACTCGCATCCGTCACCCGTGCTCGCGCGTGAGGACCAATATTCCTTTACAGAGGCATCCATTCCCACCGACATCGACATCGACGACCCTCCGCGTCACACATTCGTCTGCCAAACGGCTCTCCCTCTCCCGCCCTCCTCTCCAGGCTGCCCCCCACCGGCATCGGATTCCGTACTGGCGATCGACGGCTCCTGATTCCTCATCGCGTTCGCAAGTGTCAAAAAATTTCGACGCATTACCTGCCTCATACCCCTGCCCCAGCCGTCCTCGTTCGTCCAAGTCCCGGGCGTCGCTGCAGGGCGTCCTGTGTCCATTATCGAATCTCGCGGCGTTGCTGTCGTACAAGGCTTCACCTGTGCGTCCAGTACCAGGAGAAGCAGGCAAGCCATCGCGATTCGACTCGTCGTCTTCGCTGATCCCGACACCCCGAGCGACAGTCAGTGTCGCCGACGTGAACTGAAGCACGACGAGGAGATTCTCGCACTTTAGTGACTGCAGTATCTATATCGTTTGCGCATCACTTCTTAATAATCGTTTCCCCACGGTCGTCAGCCATTTGCAGGCCCTCCAATACCGCCCACCATGTCTGACTCTGGTCCGTTACAGCAAGGCAAGTATTCTTTCAATCCTTGTTCCGTTTTGCTTATCATCCTTTCCCTTCCAAATATGACATGTGTACGCGGGCCTGTTGGAGACTTGGGCTTGTCTGATGATGGCCATATCCCGAACTGTGCCAGCCAGTCCCTTTTGTTGCAGACAAATCGAGAGCCGGGCTTTGGGGACGCGCACATGTTCGCACAACCCATGCGCGTCTGCCGTCGTCGTCGTCACTCTCGATGCTGTTTTACACCGGCTTGCTCATGAGATTGACTGATGACGTACGCTTGACTCGCCACCCCGGGTCTTTTTTGGTCTTCCCTCCCTGCACGAAAGAAGCCCCTCGGGTAGTGTGGCCTTGATTTTAGCCTTGGCCCAACAGGCATTCAGAGCTCGCTGAATCCTACCGCGCTTTAGGCTCTTGGTCCACCCACACATGAGACGGCGACTCGGTTGTGTCATGCGGAGCAGATTATCTTGTTTCACCTTTTTTTTCTTGCTCGCCTCTGCATCCTCGCACGCATCCCTCCACCCTGACACACTCTTCTACTCTCTTGCTGACTGCGTTTCTCTTTTCATCTTGCAGGGCGCACCTCGACTGCCGCCCTCTCCATCAATCTCTCGTCCAACAATCCCTTTCGAAAGAGCGCCGCCTCTCCCGCAAGCACCGACGGGGCCTTTGCCGCGCCAAGGCCGTCTCCTTTCGACGACCCCGCTCCGCAACGACCCTTGTCACGGAACCCATTTCTCGATCAAGGACAGATGTTCGCCAAGCCGCCGGGCACGATGCCTGAGAATACTGATCACAGGTCGCTGTCGGCCGAAGAGATTTTTGTACGTTCAAGTTCCAGACCTCAATCTCACTTTGACTTTGCTTGACCCATGTCGGTCTCAAAAAGGCCTGCCCTCCCGCCCATGCTGCTGTGTCCTTTGTAACACGCGATACTGACCGCCTGCCCTTACAGGACTCATTGACACTGGATGACAAGAAAGCGAACGACAAGCTTCCCCCTGCTTTGCAGGCGCAACGCGGCCCATCGGCAGGATCCTCTGTGCCTCGCGGCAGCCAAGGTCAGCCCTCGGGCGCAAATGCCAACATGCACCGACCGACACTCTCCCAGGAGGAAGCTATCAGAGCCAAAAAGGCTCAGGGCGCTCCCACTCGTCCCGCCCCCCAGTCCCCACCGCGCACATCTGGTAGACGTATGCGACGCAACTCGGAGTCTTCCGTCATGGACCTGAACGCCCAGCCGATTACCGCAGCGGAGATGAAGATGATTGAGGCCAAGCGACTTCGCGATCGGCAACGACGTGAGCGGGAATCGCGTGGACCCCCTGAGGCGGGCGAGAAGCGCGAGGGTCGTGAGAATAGAGACCGAAATCGCGAGGGCGGCCGTGAGAAAGGTCGCGATGGCAAAGAACGAAGCAGGACGGGACGATCGGGAAGAAACCTCGACATAATTGATCAGCTCGATGCCACGAGCATCTATGGTACCGGACGTACGTCATACTGCATGGCACTTGCGCGTTTCCGCGACGTCGACTAACAGACCTTACAGTATTCCACCACGACGGACCTTTTGATGCTTTGAACCCCCGACGTAATCGCCAAAACAGCCGGCGTGCACCAATGCAAGCGTTCCCGAAAGACTCGCTCAACAACTCGATCGGGGGGTCTGGGCCGCTCAATAAGAATCCGGACCACGCCACCTTCATGGGCAACGCGACGGACGAAGCGTTCCGGGACTATTCGGGCAGCGCAAAGTCTCGAATCGGTTCGGCTACGGAACCCGCCATATTCGATCCCATCTCCCGTGGCCCTATAGTGCACGGCGACGAGAGCCATGGTCTCGGCACATCGACTTTCCTGGAGGGCACGCCGGCGGCCAGGACGGCCATCGCACGACACGAAGCCGAGCAACAGCAAGATGTACCGGAAGGCGGGCTGCAGCGCAAGAAGTCGCTTGCCCAGCGGATTCGGCACATCAACAAGGGGCCACGGGAGTTCGCACCATCTGGTCGCCTGACCAATCCCGAAGCCTACAGGCGGGAAGCGGATGGCACATCAGCGAATGCGGGCGAGGCCAACCCCTTCTTCTCCGAGTACAGCAAAGGTGAGGAAAGCATAAGCGTCAAGCCTCGCGACGGAAGGGCGTCGCCGACCAGCCCGCCTCCACGCTCGCACGGCCCTATGGGCGGTCCGCTGGAGCGTAGAGCGACTACGGATGCGACCAACGCGGGTGACGAGGGGGCGGCCAAGCCATCTGGTCTGCTGGGTCGAATGAAGAGTCTCAAGGGCGGGCGTAG
>JADHZA010000623.1:0-10303 GCA_018831705.1 Torrubiellomyces zombiae | reverse complement strand
ACCACCTTCAACCAAGGCAGTTGGTACACCCCTTTCATGCCTTTGAGCCAAGTTCGAGCCCTCTTCGAACCTGGTACCAAGGTCTGCTTGGCCATTGGTGGCTGGGGAGACCCTCCTGGTTTTGGAACCGGCGCGGCCACACAGCAATCCAGAGAGACGTATGCCAAAAACATCAACACGACACTGGCCACTCAGGGCTTCGACTGCGTTGGTAAGTTGCCTAGTGCCACTCTCTCTACCTGCTCACTATACAAGGGGCTCACACACATGCCAGATATCGATTGGGAGTACCCCGGCGGCAATGGACAGGACTATAAGCAGGTTCCCAACTCCGCCAGGGTCGGCGAGATCGAGACATATCCTCTGCTGCTGCAGGCCATCAAGGCTGCCATCGGCGACAAGGAGCTCTCCATCGCCGTGCCCGGAAAGGAGATCGACATGATTGCTTTCACCAAAGAGCAAGTGCCCAAGATCAACAAGGCCGTCGACTATGTAAATGTGAGCTTTTACTCCGCGGCAGATAGCATGTGGGATGTCGCCCATTGACTCGATGATGCAGGTCATGTCGTACGACATCATGAACAGACGCGACACCGTCACCGACCACCATAGTTCCATCGTGGGGTCAAAGAAGGCCGTTCAGACTTACCTGGATCGAGGCATCGAGGCCAAGAAGATTGGTCTTGGCTTCGCCTTCTATGCCAAATACTTCCAGACAGCCGGGCCATGCAATCAGCCGAGAGGCTGCCCTGTTGTCCCTCTTGAGGGAGCGGATGGATCGGACCTGGGCAAGTCTGGGGCCGTCGAGTTCCAAGTCTCAGTCACGCCGCCTGCCAAGGGTCAGGAACTTGCGAAAGCCCTTCAAAACGGCAAAGTGGACACTGAACAAGGCGGAGCATGGTATTGGGACCCGGCCACCTCCAACTTCTGGACGTGGGATACGCCAGAACTGATTGCCAGAAAATTCAACGAGATCGTGAAGCCCCTGAAGCTGGGCGGCGTCTTTGCCTGGAGTCTCGCCGAGGACAGCAAAGATTGGAGTCACATCAGGGCTATGCAGCAAGGTGTCCGGGGTCTTGCGTAAGGAAGCTGAAAGCAGGCCTTCTGAGCAGGCTCGATGGCGCCGACGATGTTGCTCGCATCTTTGCAGTAACGCTTATGAAACAATTACGTTGAAGTGTAAATAATATTCACATGATACATCACATCAAAGTTTTCATGAGAAAGAAGCCCAGAGCAGTCGTATGGCCCGTGATAATGGTAATCGTAGACGGAGGATGTAGTTGTACTTGCCAGCAGGAAGCACCCCGGCCAACTTGTCTCGCTACCGCCCGGCAGAATTTCGTCTGTGCCACCCCACGTTCATTTTCCGCCTACAAGACGTATCCTACTTGATGTCGTACAGTTTCTACCTGCTCAGAGACGCAAGCTCAATTCCTCTCAGCGCGATGCCTCGAGAAGCTGAGCCGTCGCTCAGCGAAAAGACCTTTCTTCTCAAAGCTCTCGAAGAGGGGTTGCGATTAGACAATCGCAAATTCGAGCAGCCAAGATCCCTCGACCTCACTCTCGGACCTGAATATGGTGTTGCCGACGTCAAGTGTGGAAAAACGAGGTACGCCGAGCGACTTTCGTACATTTTGAACAGAAGTTGTTTCAGTGCCTCCTGCTGACACAGAACAAATAGGATCGCGGTCAAGGTTTCCGCCGAAGTCACCGTCCCGTTCCCCGACCGACCTTTCGAGGGCATTTTCTCCATCTCCTCAGAGCTCAGTCCCATGGCCGCGCCCTCATTCGAGGTCAACCGTCCGACCGAAACCGAAGTTCTCCTATCGCGCATGCTGGAAAAGACGATACGGCGATCAGGCGCACTCGATACCGAATCGCTATGTCTCGTCGCCGGCCAGAAATGCTGGTCCGTCCGCGCCGACGTCCACGTCCTCTCCCACGACGGCAACCTCGTCGACACGTCCTGTCTAGCTGTTGTGGCAGCGCTGCGGCACTACAGACGACCCGACACATCGGTGGCGGGCGAGGCGGCGCTGACGGTATATACCCCGGCGGAGAGGGAGCCTGTGCCGCTCAGTTGGCTTCATTCGCCGTTCTGCGTGACCTTTAGCTTTCTGGGGGAGGGAGGGGAGATGGTCTTGGTGGATGCGACTTGGTTGGAAGAGCAGATGAGGGTGTCCAGCTGTACTTTCAGCATGAATCGGCATGGGGAGATTTGTCAGGTGGCCAAGCTGGGCGGTGCGGACATTGATGCCCCCGTTTTTGTCAGCTGTGCGCAGACGGCGCTGAATCGAGTCAAGGAGATGACGGATCTGGTGGACAGGAAGTTGGCAGAAGATGCGAAGAGGAGAGATAAGGGTGGGCTCATGGCTGAGTTGTCTGCTGAGAATGCGAGATGAGGAGGCTGTTCTGCATATGTTTGCATCTTTGTTCTGGATCATGGCATTGTGGGAATGCTGCAAGGCGTTTTTCTCTTGGTAGACGAAAAGGAACATCATGATACCCCTTCAGTAGAGTCGTTTGGAATGGCGCGACGCTGTGACGAGACAGAAGTTCTATTGTGATGGGCCCGTCTCTTCCGCCCATTTATCTGCCCTTTGAGGGGGCAATCATAATCGCTCCTATTTACCCATTCGATCCTAGACGCCATGAACAGCGGGAACCCAGCACGCCTTCAGGAATTCCAGTGTTCCCGCATGGATCCGTCATCCGGACGTGTGAATCTCGTCTTGGACTCTAATCTTCGTACGATGCTACCGCATCACGGGCGGCCTCGACTCCTTGTTCCACTGCACCCTCGTGCGCATCCAATCGACCGCCTCCCTCACACCGTCTCCTGTCAGGGCACTCAGCGAAAGGACTCTCGAATCGCGAATGCTCCCTGCCTTGTCGCCCTCCATGACCTTCTTCACCAGCCCCTCCTTGATGCGTATCGTCTCCACGCAATCCTCCCTATCCTGCTTATTCGCCAGTATCAGCAGCGGCACGCCCTCCGTCTCGGAATGCTGCAGCACGTCTTCGAGGACCAGCCTACACTCCTCGAGACGGCCGACGCCCGAGCCCTCGTCGAGAGAGCCGTCGCCAATGTCGGTGCTGTCGATGATGAAGACGATGGCGTGGCAGCTCGCGTAGTAGCTTTGCCACAGCTTGCGGAGCGACAGTTGTCCGCCGACGTCCCAGAGCTTCAGATACATGTCGGGCAGGGTGATGGTGGAGACGTTTTGCCCGACGGTCGGCACCGTCTTGAGTTTCGGCTCAGGCCCGTGTGGCAGGTAGAGCGATTTCACCTGCTCGTGGAACGTGGTCTTGCCGGCATTGTCGAGTCCGAGGAGAATGACGGAGTATTCTGTTGCGTAGTAAAATGCGACGGTCAGCCTTGCTAGTGGCAGGATGAGAGTGACCAGTACGTTTGACTGACCTTCTTTGCTTGTCGCATAGAGATAGAGACCCTTGGCGAGATGGTACATGCTTGGGTATCGGGGACGGGGCCCCTTTTGGATGCTTAGCTGCCGCGCGGAAGTAGTTCTGACATTGAACGTGTCGTGAGGCTCATCGAAGAGAGGAGGGCGTATATAATTGGAGGATGGTCCCTTGGACGGCTGTGAGTGCAGTGTGCTGAGGAAAGAGCATCACAAATGACTTTTGAGGCTCTTGGTTTGCAGGTAACATCCGTGGCAGGCCTGGAGTGTGGAGCACATGTCGCTGACGGGAGCCGCACCCTTGCTGGTCCGAGCACAGGTACACATACATGTACGTACGTGCCGCAGGGCTTCAGAGCATTGAGACGCACGCCTGTTCTATTTATTCCCAGTGATGCAAAAACTTCCGGGCAAAGGCAACTTGATGGGAAACGAACCTGATCGAAAAGTCAGAAGCCAAACTTAAAACAAAAAAAAAGATCCTTCCCCGATTGATCGCTCTTCTAAGTGAAGCTCCAATGTTGAGTCTGAACCTTATGTGATGCCTTATGTGGTACCTTATGTGGTACCTTATGTGGTACCTGTCATGACTAATCAATCTGACACCTCGCGCCCTTGACGAGGCGCGAGACACTTCCTGCGACCTGTCGAAAAGGGCAGGCCGTCATCAACAGGCCAGAACCTACATACACAAGATACGACCTTCTGCTCATGTGCCCTCCACGACGACGTTCGCGCAAACTAGCAGTCCCAGTCTCCGAGAGGCATTCTCAACCTGATGCTTTCCTTGGCCCCGCCTTGAGGCTCGCGCTCGAGCTGCCCAGCGTCCGAACTGATCTTGCCGCGGCCATCACAGCAACCCACGGCTAGCCGTGACGACTGGCCCGGCCACGTTGCTATCCAACGACTTCCACGCGCCTACGATGCTGGCCGAAAATGTCGCCAACATGGGCTTCCAGCTCCTGCGTATTTTTGCCCCATCCAAACCATCAACATCTACACAATGATGGAGCTGACGTGGACGTTTCAATCGATAGGTCGAGCTGAAGAGGCGGACCCCGAAGGTACGTCGCCAACCCCGGGAAGCTGTCGTAGCCGCCGTTGCTAATTGCTGAAGTAGAGGGTGATTCGGCGCAGAAGGAGCTCTTTGCCGCCTGGGCGCTGTTCATATCTATAATGTTGCTCATAATCGCCTTCTTCACCAGCTACATGCTCCAGATGAAGAAGGTGACGGCTGTTCACGAGACCGTCATTTCCATCTTTGCAGGTTTGCTCGCCCTGTTTATCCAAGCTATGCGACTGGTCTCTGTACAAGAGAAGCTGACATGAAATGGTCTAGGCATGATTGTCGGCCTCGTCTTACTCGT
Organism: Torrubiellomyces zombiae; assembly: GCA_018831705.1. NCBI lineage: Eukaryota > Fungi > Ascomycota > Sordariomycetes > Hypocreales > Ophiocordycipitaceae > Torrubiellomyces > Torrubiellomyces zombiae. The sequence goes on along the minus strand of JADHZA010000623.1, from coordinate 5,511 downwards.
CTCTTCGGGCGATTCGATTCGTAACCTGATCAGCTTCAACTATCAAATCTTCTTCAACCTTCTTCTACCGCCCATCATCCTGTCATCTGGTTACGAACTGCACCAAGCCAACTTTTTCCGCAACAGTGGCACCATCTTGACTTTTGCCTTTGCCGGGACCTTCCTCTCCGCCGTTGTCATCGGTCTGATTCTCTGGGCCTTCACTCAAGTCCTCGGCTCGCCGCCCATGACCTTTGTCGACGCCATCTCCGTCGGCGCCACTCTGTCTGCTACCGATCCCGTCACGATCCTAGCAATCTTCAACACGTACAAGGTCGACCCCAAGCTGTACACCATCATTTTCGGCGAATCGATCTTGAATGATGCCATCGCCATCGTCATCTTTGAAACGGCGCAAAAGTACAACAAGGGCGTGGCGGGCAAATACGGCCTTCTCAGCTTCGTCGAGGGTGTAGGCATCTTTCTGATGGTCTTCTTTGGCAGTCTGCTCATCGGTGTCATCGTCGGTGTCGGTACGGCGCTCCTCCTCAAGTTTACTTACCTGAGACGTTACACCAAGATCGAAAGCTGTCTAATCATCTTGATCGCCTATGCCACATACTTTTTCTCCCACGGCATACATCTCTCAGGTGAGTAAAATGCCCAGTCCATGCCCCATGTATCCGACTCTAGCTAAACGACAAACAGGAATCGTGTCTCTGCTCTTCTGCGGCATCACGCTGAAGCACTATGCCTACTTCAACATGTCGAGAAGGACACAGCTCACCACCAAATATCTATTCCAGGTCATGTCGCAGCTATCCGAAAACTTCATCTTCATCTATCTCGGCCTCGCCTTATTTACCGACAACGCGCTGCAATTCCAGCCCCCGCTCATCATCGTCACCATATGCGCCGTCTGCGCCGCACGATGGGTCGCCGTATTCCCCCTATCAAAAGTGATCAACTGGTTCTTCCGCTACCGCGCCAGAAAGAGAGGCGTCGAAGCCAGCGACGAGCTGCCCTACAACTACCAAGCCATGCTGTTCTGGGCGGGTCTTCGTGGAGCCGTCGGCGTAGCCCTAGCCGCTCTCCTGACGGGCGAGAACGCCTACGCTCTCCGGGCGACAGTCCTCGTCGTCGTGGTGCTCACGGTCATCATCTTCGGCGGCACGACGGCTCGCATGCTCGAGATCCTCGGCATCCGCACCGGCGTCGTGGAAGAGATCGACAGCGACGACGAGTTCGACATCGAGTCCTTCGGCGGCGGCCTCCACGCCAAGCGCTCCGGCAGCGCCATCGGCTACCACCCCCGACGCAACGGCAACGTCGCCCTCAGCAACCTCGACGGCCGTCAACAAGCCACCCGCTCCGCAAGCTACGTCTCATCCCACTCCTCGCCGCACCTCCTCGCCGCAGCCGGTCGCGCCCACAGCCTCAGCCGCAAGAACTCGGCCCGCACCCTCGACGATCCCGACCTCGAGCGCACAGACCTCCTCCACCGAGCCGGTAGCGACAACGACTCCGAAGCAGCCAGCGACATCGACACGTCCGACCTGCCACCTCCCGCTCGACGCTCCCCGCGACCGCGTCCTTCCTCCGTTCCAGCGCCCGCTCCCGCACCGGAAACAGCCCCCTCAGCTCCAACCATTACCGCCACAGGAGCGATTCGTCAGCTCTGGAGCGCAGAGGATCCTGCCGGCTTGTTTAAACAGCTTGACGAGGATTTCATCAAGCCCAAGCTATTACTGCACGGGGATGGCGGTCGAGGGAACGGGAGCGGCTCGACGTAAAAAGATGTAGCCTGCTTTCATATGAATAGAAGAAAGATCCGTATGACTGGACACGAAAAAGACAGAAAAGGAAGGGAGTAATCGGCTCGTTTTCCCTCAGGCGCATGGGCGGCGTTATTTTTTGGCTGTTTCTACAAGCGGGAGAAGGGAAATGTCGTGTAACTAGCGTAGATCAATGTGATACAATGTATTGGACGGCTCAACACATTTCTCATCATGCTTGTGATAGTACGTGGAGAGAGGTGAAGATGAGATCAGTTTACATGTCACGAGAAAGCAAAGCTGAGAATAAAAGTTTGTACAATGGCCTCTTGAGGGCCTCAATAAAGGATGAAGCAACGCTTAGCGCCACCAGTCCGCTTTTAGAATTAAACAACAGCGCTTCTAAGAAGACTTGAACAAAGAACTATGTACATGCAAGCCCCTTTCTTGCCCCCCCCCCCTCGAACACACAGCTCAGGTGGTCGAGGTCCGAGCTCCGCCGGGCACAGCAACCGCTCTTCTCGCTCAGATCACGGAGGGGATTCCTCGCAGAATAATACGCAGGAAGTACCGTTCACAAGCTACTTGCCGCTCGATGGCGTGGCGCTGCCGCTGGACTGACGCTGATGAGATTGCACGGGGCTGGCGGAGGCAGCAGCAGTGGCTGGGGTCCCTGCACGGTTTGGTTGGGTTTGCTGCTGCTGCTGTTGCGCGTGAAGCTGTGCTTGCTGCGCTTGCTGCTGTTGGCGGAGATGCGCAGCGTATTGATAAGGGCTGGTGGTTGCCGTCAAGCTGTTTGCCATGGCCGTCTGGCCGATACCGCCAGAAGCTGTGTTCATAGCAACCTGCCTCTGGGCTATCATGACCTTGGTCAAGTGCTCCGTGGCGAATTGGCGTAACTGCTCGGGGGTCAAGTTAGGGTTCTTGGCTCGGATCTGGGCCTCGATCTGGTTGAGCTGCGCCGTGATGCTAGCAGGCAGCTGCGGGTGCAGCCGATGACCGGGCGAGGCGGCTCCAGCCATCGTGTTGACGGCATGCATGTTGTTGGCGGCGGGTGACGGTACAAGTCCGTTCGCATTGGCAGCGTACTGCGCCATCATCGACTGGGCTGCGTTCATAAATGTCTGCTGGTTGATGCCGTTCATGCCATTTCGCAACGGGGGCGAGCTGTGAGGGCCAGGCGGTACGGCATTGCCTTGTTGCTGTTGCTGGTGTTGAATCTGCTGTTGCTGGGGGTGCTGAGGCTGTGGTTGGTGTTGTTGCGGAGGTTGGGGATGGATTTGTTGTTGCTGTTGCTGCTGCGGATGGTGCTGCTGCTGACCTTGGGACATCTGGACAGCGGCTCTCTGCTGCTGTGCTCGCATCATCAAGTTGGCTTCTGCCTGTGAGGGGGGCATGGCCATCCTCTGCTGCTGCACAGCGGCACCAGGAGCGTTGGGAACGTTGAGACGACCGTTCATGGACGCCGGCATGCTCATGCCTGACACGCCGTTGGCCTGCACCTGCACCGGCATACGCGGACGACCTTGAGCTGCTGCTGCTGCTGCTGCTGCTGGTTGATTCGGCAGAGGACGAGCGTTGGGATGCGCCATGTTATTGGCGATAGCCTGATTCACGTTTTGGCTCTGGACTCCTCCTGCACCAGCTGCGGCGGCTTGAACGGCTTGACCTTGCACCTTTGCTTGAATCGCGGCCTGGTGTGATGCGTCAGTACACGTCACCTTCACAAAATGATTAATGCGCAAACATGCTTCACTTACCCGTCTTTGAGCTTCTTGCCGCTGCGCAAACTGCGCCATCTTTTCGGCAAGAGCTTGTTCGCGTTCCCACTTCAGCAAGCTGTAGTCCCTCGGCGTCTTTCGGAGTCGCGGAGTGGGCGCTTCGTTTGGCTTCTTGTTGGCTGCGCTTTGAGAAGCTGCATGCTGCTGTTTCTGCGCCTGCGTCTCCCTTTTCTTAGCCAGCTTCCTCATAGCATCAATCAAGGTCAGGTGCTTCTGGTTTCGACGTCGCTCTACTCGCATAGGGACCGACGGTCTCCGCCGTACAGGAGCGACAGTAGCGCCCGAGGCAGTAGCTTGTTGCGCAGCGAGCTGGTTGATCTGGTTGATGACTCGCTGCGCACTTTCGATCCTATTGTTGTACGCCTTGAAGTACTGCGTCTTCTGCATGTCGGCTGGAAGACCCTCAAGACTGATCCACCTCTCGAAGCATTCCCAGGGGCTTCGTCTCTCGCCTCCCGAGGAGAAGACGGACTTCGTGGCCAGCATGATGGATATCAGCGACCAGTTGTAGGAATGCTCTCGGACAAGCCCGCGTAGCTCATCGTCCTCGGCGACAGTCCACTGTGACGGGTTACGGGATTCGTAGAAGTTTTGTGGTGGCATGGGATGCTCCGACGGGGGGCGGAACTGGTGTCCGGCCTGCAGCCTGTCTCGCGTTGGCTTTGAATCCGAACGGAACAAAGCCACATCGCCATTAGTCGGAGGAAACTTGACAGTGTGGGTTTGAATGTCAAGGAAGAGATCCCCTTCTCCATCGTCATCCGAATCCTCTCTCTTATGACCAAGTTTCCTGCGCTTTCTTGGGTAATCTGAGGTCTTGATCTCCATCTCACCCTCCACGTACTTGCTCAGGGGAAGCGCCGGGCGACGCCAGTGCCCATCTGGATCGTAATCTACACCGTTCACGTCGGTCTTGGGCACCTCGAGCGGCAATCCGTACATAGGAAGCTCGTCCAAGAGCGCGTCTGCAGCCGCTGTCCTCCGGAGTCCGAATACAACGTCGTCTTCCTGCAAATTGAATATGGCTGATGGTGAGACCGTTTCCGCAAAATTGTCGACAAGTTCGTCAACAGGTTGCGGGGAGTCGGCGTCACCAGAAGACATGAGGTCTGGGGTTGGATGATTCTCGGCACCATTCATGTCCGTGTCGGTTATTACATCCTCATCCTGGGTTCGTTGGGTCCTCGCCGGAATCGCTGCTGGGACCTGAAGCAGTTTCCGCGCTTCAGGCGAGGAGTCGTGCCACTCTGCACAAGCCAAAGCCAGATTCCGAGCAGATGCCCTTTTCCACTTGCTCTCCTCCCGAAAGTCGGTGCGCATCCACTTCATTTCGCGCAATAGCAAGTCCATCTGGGACATGGGTCTCGTCGGTTCGGGACAGCGCTTGGGTTGACGCAGAGACCACTTGTCGGATTGCTGCAGATGGTAGACCCTTCTCAGAACCTTGCAAGCCTGGTGATCTTGGATGACGAGGTTGACATCAGGAGTGGCAATCGTTTTATTCGCTTGGAACAGTATCTTGTCGATCGGCTGCATCCAGGTTGAGGATGAGGCGAAGTTGTGCACAAAGAGGGGTGTGTAGTAGTCGTCCATGGGTTGCAGCGTCTCCTTTTGGCTTTGCACCAGAGCCTTGCCATCGGCTCTTTTGTGCTGCTTGCCAAACAGTACCTTGGAGACCTGACCCTTGGCCTTGTCCTTCTTGGAGACAGCAGATAGCCTTCCTCTTCCTGCTGGAGACTGAGGTGTTGAGGTCACGGGTGTAAGCTGGCTATGAGCCCCCTTCAAGAGAGCCTCACGGTCCGACAGGCTCGCGCGACGTGCCACGTTACTGCCAACGATCTCGTTGACAGACTTGAGGCGCATGGCACCGGAAGAGACCCTAGTCACAGCTCGCTCTGGTGGTGCCGACGCTTGATCGCGGCCTGTAGGCGACGGCTTGGATGGTGATGCGTGGGCTGTTTCGGACGGCAACTTTG
>JADHZA010000622.1:0-10314 GCA_018831705.1 Torrubiellomyces zombiae | reverse complement strand
CAGCTAAGAACTTCCTGCTCTATCGGCTGTTCCTTCCCTGTCGCCGTGCTCATCTGTTCAGAGGCCTCAGCTGTTGCAGCGCGTTTCCTATTAGCTGCCGCGACCTCTGTTAGCTGCCGCGGCCTCTGTTGCGTGCTGGAACCTCTGTTGAGGGCTCTGATCTATTAGGCCACAACCGCTGTTACACGGCAACAGCTATCTACGGCGGCCACAGCTATCTACGGCAGCCACAGCTATTGGCTGCCGTGCCTTTGGCTGCCGTATTGGCCTTTGGCTGCCGTATTGGCCTTTGGCTGCCGTATTGGCCTTTGGCTGCCGTATTGGCCTTTGGCTGCCGTATTGGCCTTTGGCTGCCGGGCTGCCGGTCCTTATATACTTGAATAAACGAGCCACCTTCGTGTAATGTGCTATATCGTGCCCAATGCCGTAGTGGTTCTCGTGAATGCCCGTGACTGCCGTATGTGAAAGGTCTTTTATTCAATTCCTAAGGTTGTAAAAGCTGTGTTTTCGTGATATTGAAGGTAAGCACGTCTTCTAGAGTGGAAGGCGTGCTTGCCTTATTGCCTTTTTTGGTTGCGGCTGCGGCTGCGGCGGCGGTAGCGGCGTTGATCCCTTTGGTAGTCTTAAGGGAGCTTTTAGGTCACTTACAAGGATCTGGACGAATAGGCTAAGCCTAAACGAGCGATACTTTATCTTCCTTATAAATTATAGTATAAAAGAAGTTACGAGGCTACTAGGCGATACATTATACACGCTTACGTTAGAGCGCGTTTTCGCGGGGGATATACCTAGTAAATTCATGTGAAAATGTACTAGTATAGTACTCCTGGCAACGTGGGGCTCGTAACCTAAAAGCTCCCTTAAGACTACCAAAGGGATAGGCTGTTGCGTTGGACAGACTATTGTAACATAATAGACGATATTGCTAGTTAGTAGAGGCCTTCCTTAGGTCACCCTGCTACCTCAGGTGACCTACTGGATACCTGTTTTACAGCCTTAGCTAGCCGTGTGGCTAGGTAACTGGCAGTACAAGGCTGTCGACGCCTCAATAGAACGCACAGCTGTTGAGAGGCAGAAGACTGTCCTACACCCTGTCTTAGAACACCCCCTACGCGCGTAGGTACTGACAAGAGCCTTAGATTTGGCATCAAAAAGCACACAATATCCACGGCAGCTACAGCAGGCTGCGTCTGTGCTAAAATACCTCGTTCATGTTCAAGGCGTCTCGCCATCGTCCATCATACTCGTCGGCGACTCTGCAGGCGGGCATCTACTGACTGGGCTGTTGCTGCACATTCAACATCCGAATCCGCAAGTTCCTGCGTTGCAAATCGCCAAGCCATTTCTCGGCGTAGCCTTAATATCGCCCTGGTTGACCCTTTATACCGGGACCGGACCAGTGAAGACAGCTGGCAGACGAGATATCCTCGTCCCCTCGCACCTTGAGCGCTGCGCTCGCCTGTTCCTGGGCAACGCACCCTCGGACGCCTGGAATGACCCGCTGACAGCGCCATCAGATTGGTGGAGGGACCTACCTGTCGACAACATCCTCATGGTGTACGGCGAGGACGAGTTGCTTCGGGATAGCTGCGTCAAGTTGGCCGAGATAGTGCGGGCTGCTCATCCATGGACCATTGCGCAAGGCTTCCCTAGAGAATTGCACGTCCAGATGCTGTTGAATCCCCTTTTGCATCTGGACCAGATCTGCGAGTCGGAAAAGAGCTACACTGAATGGATCAAGCGTCAGCTTGGTCGCGGTGCATGATGCAATGGCATGCGACTTTGACAGGAGATTGTTTGTTTTCCCTTGAGGCTCGTTTCGAAAGGGTATTGACAGACTTCAAGTTGTAATAAGCAGCGCTTGCCTGCATTTAAGCGAGTTCCTACAAGTACATTGATATGCCCACCGCTGACCCTCTCTACGTGAACAATGCTCGAGATGTCAGACACACTAGACTTTTGGCCATGTTACGCTGCAAACGAGCGAGACTTTTTGCTGTTTGTACTTGCACCTTGCGTCTACCTACCGGGGAGTTGCGGTCATTTGCAAGTTGACAACATGTAACGGGGCTCCGCGAATGAGGTCCTGGGGGGATAAGGGCTTGTAACATGAATGTTTCACGTACAATGCAAAGTAGCGCCCGAGCCCCAGGTCGTCTTTGTTTTAGCGGATGGATCGTTCGCCACGGGAATGATTAGCGAGGTACTAATGGCGGCAAACGATGCGTCATACCTTACTGGGCTTATTTAGCTTACCTTCTCTCACGCTTACCGCCAGCAGTCACCCTGCTTCTTTGTTCTAAACTATTATGGATCTCACCTTGACCCACCAGCAAACTCATGTGAACCTGCAGTCGTACCCGACAATGGCCTTCTTGAGTTGCTGCTCGAGCTTCACCATCTGACGCAGCAGGGGGGAGAGGACCTTTGTTTGATCATTTTGGGCTGCTGCGCAACTTCACTTCTTCCCGACCATTTTCTCTTCCGCCTATATGAACTGGATGCCATTCGCTCTTTTACCCGCCTTACGTCAAATCAAAGCTGTGATCCCTGTTGCTGAAGCATCCTCGGCAGATCTCGAGCTTCTTCACCCCCACGTCCAAAGTTCGTGCCCCATTTGCTCAAGCTCGTCGTCACGCAACGCGTCAGTCCCCGACCTTCCAACAGGGCTTTCTTTGACCAACACTCGATCGAGATTCGGTAATATGTGAAAAGTGGTCTTCGCTATCGCCCTAAAAAGAACGCACAGCTGTGCTTTGCACGGCATTGGCTCGGAGTATATCCCCGGTAACCTGGCTATGAGTCATTGCCAAAGTCTTGTTTCCTAGTCCGGGTACGTTGAAGGAAGAAGACGGCTGGTCTTAATTTGCTGTCAGCGTGTGACCCGTCGTGCGAGTGATGACACACCATAATCGACAGGAAGACATGGATTTGACTGCAGCTTGGGACAATGCGAGAGGCACCCAAGGAGACACGTCGTCATTCGACGACGAGTCCCTCTCCGCATCTCCCGATCCATCTGATGGAGATGGCGATGACTCCGAGATGTCTGACGGTCACATCGAGGTCCAGGCTTATATCCCTGCTTCGCAGCTGCCTTCACCCGATGTAAGAGAGATCACCACTCCGGCAGCTATAGAGGCTTCCCTTGCCGATGAGACTCCCTCGTCGATCCCGGGTGACAACGACATTGGCAGTGCCAACTCAGGAGCCGTCATGAGTTCCAGAGCGTACCAGCTAGAGATGCTCGACAAGAGCCGCCGGCAAAATGCCATCGTCGTGGTGCGTAGGGTCGAGCCGGCCATGTACTACACGAACTCAAGCGAAGTATCCCGCACTTACTCATGAAGCATAAATGTAGATGGACACTGGAAGCGGCAAGACGCACATGTAAGTTGCCGAGGCGGCATACCCGATTTCATGGCTCTTGTCGATGGCTGTCGCTGATTAGCTCCCTTCTGGATACAGTGCCATCCTAAGCATGAAAGAGCAGCTCGAGAAGTCGGATTCGACGCAGGTATTACAAGTTGGCCTGACTACCTATACTCTGTGTAACAATGCCGCTGACATTCTTAACAAGATCATATGGTTTCTCGCCCCTACCGTTGCGCTATGCTCCCAACAGCACGAAGTGATTCGTCTTCACATCAAGTCAACACCAACCAAGCTCTTGACCGGTAGCGACAATGTTGACATGTGGTCTGCCAAGGTCTGGAACACCGTTTTAGAGGGTGTCCAGATCGTTGTGTCAACACATCAGATCTTGCTCGATGCGTTATGCCATGGTTTCATTAACATGGGACGTATTGCACTCCTCGTTTTCGATGAAGGTACGCCCGCTATACCTCGCCTTCGAAACTCTCTGCGTTTGTGTTGACACTGTCATGGGAAGCACACAATTGTTCTGGAAAGCATCCTGGAAGTAAAATTATGACCGACTTCTACCACCAGCAGAAGAATGCCGGCTCAAAAGTCCCTCGCGTCCTGGGAATAACGGCAACACCCAGCAAGAGGAAAGACATACGAAACATAGAAGACCTGGAGGCCGTCCTTGATGCCAGATGTATATCGCCTACGCTGCACCGTGAGGAGCTTCTGAAATATGTCAAGAAGCCTACCATCAGCCATGTCCCTTGCAGCCGTTTCCGTTCGTTGGACTTTACGCCTTCAATACGCAGACTGCAGGAGTCATATTTTCAGCTTGATATCACAAAGGATCCCTATATCCTGAGGCTCAAAGCTTGTCCAACAGCAAGAAATCTTCGACTTCTTGAGATAGCTATCAACAAGAATGACACTTACGCACAGAATCAATTGAGAGGCCTCTGGAGCCGATGCGCTGAATTATTCGACCAGCTTGGACCATGGGCAGCGGACCTGTATTTGTGGAAGATGACTGACGTGTTTCTCAGCCATTTAAGAGATGTTGATGACTTCTTTGAAGGCTGGAGCCACGATGAAAAGCAATATTTAGCAAGCTTCCTTCGCAACCTCAATCTTACACAGCCGCCGTCGGCCCCCAGCGGTGACTCAGAAGTGTCTGATAAAGCAAAAGCTCTTCTGCGCGAACTACTGTCAATCGACGAGCCAATCGTCTGTGTTGTATTTGCTAAAGATAGAGCCACGGTTACCATGCTCTGTGACCTGCTTGTTTCGTGCCCCGACATCGTCGACAGACATCGTGTTGGATCGATGGTCGGAGCGTCCAATTATCAGGGTCGAAAATGGAGTTTGTACGAAACATTGGGAGATTTTGATCAGATGGCCCTTCAGAACTTCCGATCGGGCAAGATCAACATCCTCGTTGCAACGTCAGTGCTCGAGGAGGGCATAGACGTGCCAGCCTGCAACCTCGTCATCTGCTTTGACCACCCAGCTACCCCCCAATCCTTTATTCAACGCCGGGGGAGGGCAAGGCAGCAGGATTCAAAGCTCATAGTGTTGGATGACCAGACCTCTTCCGACAAGAAAACGATCAAAAAATGGCAGGTGCTTGAAGAACAGATGAAGCTGGCATATCAGGACGAACAGAGGCATATCCATGAACTGCAGATGCTCGAAGACTCGGAGGAAGTGGATGCCACTTATTTCGAAGTTGAGGGAACTGGCGCTCGTCTAGATTTTGACAATGCCAAAGCGCATTTGGAACATTTCTGCAGGGTATTGTCTCCAGGCGAGTTCGTCGATAGTCGCCCGGACTATGTCATTGAGGGCCATGTGGGCGAATCCGCTGAGGAACTGCTTGCTGCTACCGTTCTTCTGCCATCCTTTTTACCGGCCAATCTTCGCCAAGTTCAGGGCAAGTCCATGTGGGCATCCGAGAAGAACGCAACAAAGGACGCAGCTTTTCAGGCGTATTCTGCGCTATATCAAGCAGGTCTTGTCAGCGATCATCTTCTGCCTTTTAAGTATGACGACCTTAGGGAGGTTGAGACGAGACTTCCTGAAATTCAAGTCAACACCCCTTTCACCCCGTGGCACGAGGTGGCCTCTTCCTGGATGGGGCCGGACACAATATGGCTCTACTCAGTCAGCTGCAACTTTGAAGACAGCAGGAAGGTGAAATACGATCTGCTGCTGCCTACCCGCGTCAACGAGATGCTGCCTATTTCACTATTCTATGACGGGAACCGATCCTGCTCGGTGCAAATCAACTTAGAGCGTGAGGTTTCGAGGACTGAAGCCGATGCCATGTCCGATCATATGACACCACTTTTGGCTCTTCACTTTGGTCATCGATGGCAACTGGACGATAAGCGCCATGTAATCAGTATTCGCTCATCTGAGGAAATGGCTCCCGGTCACATTGGATCTCAAAAATTTGATTCAACAGACAAAAGCCTCGTCAGTGGTCACTATTTGCTACGAGACAACTCAGGAGTTCCATATACCTATGTATGCCAGCTTCCGTCAAGGCCTCCGATTGAACAGGTTCAGGTTCCCTTCGCAGAATACGAAACGGCAGCCACCAACGTACCTTATGTAGCGTTGGGCAGATGGACAAGAGGGTCAGACTTCTTGCACCGAAGAGTCGTAGAGTCAGCTGGAAGGTCCGTTACGTCAAAGGCTTACCACAAGGTCGCGCCTGTGGATCTTGTCAAATACGACAGCATCCCTATCTGGCACGCCAGGTTTGGGATGCTCATCCCGTGCATCATTCACGAATTGGAGGTGAATCTGATAGCCCAGAAATTACAAACGACGATACTACGACAAGTTGGCATTACGGACCTTGGGTTACTCCGACAGTGCACCAGCTCTCGCAGTGCCGCGGAACCAGTTGACTATGAACAGATAGAATTCCTGGGAGATTCAATTCTCAAATTTTGTGCTTCAATTCAAGCCATCACCACGAGTAGGTCACGCGGGCTCACGTTCAAATATCTCTCTCGGAACTGACAAGCATCTCCAGACCCAGACTGGCCAGAGGGCTATTTGACGCTCTTCAAAGATCGACTCGTCAGTAATTCCCGCCTCTCCAGGGCGGCGATTGACAGTGGACTCGACAGGTTTATCCTCACTAGGCCATTTACTGGTCAGAAGTGGCGACCGTTATACCTTGACAAATTCTTGGACGCAGATGTCGGTCCCGGCAAAAAGCGTAAGATGTCGACAAAGACGCTGGCCGACGTGGTTGAGGCGTTGATTGGCGCCGCGTATACTGAGGGCGGCATACCCAAAGCCCAAGCCTGTATATCTACTTTTCTCCCAGAGTGTCAGGGACAGGACCTCGAACATAGCCAGAGATTGCTCTTCGACAGGGCCCGGGATAATGATGTTCTTCCGCCGATTCTTGCACCATTGGAGACATTGATTGGCTACAATTTTCGAAAGAAGTCGCTTCTTATAGAGGCAATGACGCATGCCTCCTATCACCTGGATTACGACCGCCGATCGTACGAGCAGCTCGAATACCTCGGTGACGCTATTCTAGATTACATCGTTGTGACAAAGCTTTATTCCCGAAAACCGCCACTTTCGCATCATTCGATGCATCTCATGAAGACCGCCATGGTCAATGGTGATTTTTTGAGTTTCATCTCCATGGAACACAGCTTGGCGCGCGAGATGGTTGAAGTGGGCGAAGAATGCGAGATTGTGAAGAAAGAAGTGCAGTTTCCAATCTGGAAGTATATGCGGCATGCAGGCGAAGCTATCGGGCCGGAGCAAGAGGCCACGCAGAAGAGGTACGAGTTGCTCAGAGAAGACATTGTCGCGGCCGTGCATCATGGGACGCACTATCCATGGACGCTTCTAGCGCGTCTGCAAGCCAAGAAGTTCTACTCGGACGTGCTAGAAGCGCTCATCGGTGCGGTCTGGGTCGACTCTGGCTCCATAGCTGAGTGCGAGCTGCTAGTGAGGCGCGTGGGAATACTGCCATACATAGAGCGTATGCTAGCAGACCAAGTCCACATTCTGCATCCAAAGCAGGAGCTGGGTGCATCTGCGGGCACCGAACCGGTGACATACGAAGTCGACATTGTGGAGGGACACGATGGCCAGAAATGTTACACCTGCCGGGTGCTCGTAGGTTCAAAAGTGATGGCCGAGGTGAACGACGGCGTCAGCAGAGAGGAAGTCAAAACGAAGGCGGCAGACGAGGCGCTCAAAGTCATGAAGGGCAACGGCAACGCACCACGAGTCGAGACGTAACGAGATCACATGAGCATACGACTTCTGCATGATGGCAAAGAAGGAAAAAGGCCAAATTGGTTCTGATCCGGTAATGAAGCGATGATTTTGTTGGCCTCCGGAGGGCCTGAGATAATGTGAGAGACTAGAAGATAGAATAAGATGGTCACGACTCTGCTATACCAGGCTGAGGGACAATTTACAACATTCGAGCACTAACCTCGCCGTTTCAATTCAGTTATGATTACATCGAGCATCCACCTTAGCACGTCCTCCAGATGAGCATCTACCCCCTCTCCCTCGTAGGCGTGGATAGCCTCTCTTCTCAACACATCAGCCTTATAGTCGCCTTCAACATCTCCTCCCTCAAAGATCCACGCATGCTCCTTCACATAATTTGGCCACACAATCTTATCGACGTAGCCCGGCGGATCGGTCCAGAAGCCCTCGAGCGTGACGTAGCCATCACGGGCCTCACGACGAGCCTTGGCCCGAGCAAGTGACGCTCTCACGAAAAGCTTGAGATCGAGATGTGGTTTTATCGCAGCCATGGAGGAGGGGTTGTACAGTAGAAAGCCATCAAGAAGGCAGATACGAGGACCATCTGTTTTGGCGTCATGGGGGAGAGAGCAGGCGACTTTGTTGCGGAGTTGAGAGATGATGGAAGCAGGGATAGGACAGGTGCCGACGGAGTTTTGGTCCTCTTTGGATACAAGTGAGGGCTTTCCCATATCATTGTGAGTGATGAAAGCTAACAACCTTGAAATAGAGGAGTGGGCGGTGGGAAAATGCTCACCGGAAGGGTCCCATGGAGACGTATGTAAGCCAGAGCGTCTGCCATGGCCGGAATGTCTATGGCTTCGGCGCAATCCCAGTCGAGCAAGCCATCCCGTGATGGAAGTCTATATACCGTTCCCGTTTGTCATCAAATATGATCTCGAATATGACTAGAAGGAGGATACACACTCAGTCTCGGGCCTGTAAAAGTCATCCTCGTGAAGTATAAAAGCTCGCGGAAGGATGTCTCGCAACAGTCTCGCAAGCGTCGTCTTTCCGCTGGAGGAACAGCCAGAAATTCCGACAACGAGTGCTTTGGGCTTTTCATCCGGCATAATCTTATCGTCGTGAAGACGCCAGGCCACTCATCATGTTCTGTTTGTTTCCTGGATTAAAGAGAACGGATGTAGTTGGCACATGGTGTAAGCGGACCTGAGATTTACAGTGGGGGCACAGCAACGCCTCTTTTGACCTTCCCCTACTGAAACTGCGGTTGATCTCTCAACCCTCCATCATCGCCCGTTCAAGCTCGCCTCGTCATCATCCAACCATCTCCCACGACGAGAGATGACCTTCACGTCAGATCCTGACGCCGCCCAATCCGGCCTGATCCTCACAACCGCCATTGCCAGTCTCGTCTCCGGCTGGCTGCTTGGCGTCGTCACCGCCCGCGGCTACCTCATCACGCCAGACCTTGCTGCCGAGCGTCGACATAACCGCACCGATCCTCTAGAAAGCGAGGAGAGCGACGTCGACGAAGACGACTCCCTCCTCGACCATGCCCCGAACTGGGCCAATGGCCTGGTCGCCGATCAGAAGCAGGGACTGCGCGTCAACGGCGAAAAACCGGCCGAGCAAAACATCAGAGAAGAGTGCAAGCTGGTTTTGGTAGTGAGGACGGATCTAGGCATGACAAAAGGTACGCTTCTTGCACACGCTGTCGACGCCTGGAGTACTGACGAGGCGCGAATGACTTCAGGCAAAATTGCGGCGCAGTGCTCTCATGCTACCCTCGCCTGCTACAAGGCCCTTGCTCGCCGAAGCCCGAACACCCTGCTCTCCCAGTGGGAGAAGCACGGTCAGGCAAAGATTGCCGTGCAGGTGAAGAGTCAGGAGGAGATGCTCGAGCTGTGTCGCAAGGCCCGCGGGCTGGGCATCGTCGCCGAGGTAATCCAGGACGCTGGGCGTACCCAGATCGAGGCTGGCAGCATGACGGTGTTGGGGGTCGGGCCTGCGCCCAAGTCTGTGGTCGATCAGATTACCGGTCATTTGAAATTATTGTGAGCGGCTTCTTTGCGACGTCTTGTCATGAATACGAATGGATATGGTATAGAGATTACAGGGCCGATACAGCCGACGAAACGTGCACTCGCTTTCACAGCGCGTTTCAGAAAAGACTGAAATGAAGATCAACACTCGGACGAAGCATATAAAGCTGGCCTTACAAAAACGATGCGGAACGCGGAAAAGCAATGGAACAGCATGTGGTCGAGGACCTGGCCAAGCCATGGTATCCTCTCACTTGCATGGATTGGTTACCAAGGGGTATTATGTACACTAGACTCATCCTCATTTCCAGCAACCTCATGTCTACTCTTTGCGCGCGAACCTCGACAGCGCTGGTCCCAGGTTCGCCTCCACCTCTTTGCGCTTTTCGTCCTTCCGCTGCTGCTGTTCGTTCCACAGCTCATCCACGCGCAACCTCTTCTCATCGATAATGTTCCTCTTCATCTGCTTCCGAAGATACTTCTTCAGCGCGCCGTTCTTGCCCCGTGCCTTTTTCCGAATCTCCTCTGCAACGTCCACCGGTGAAGCGTCCAGGTCCTTGTCCGCCTTCTTCTGCGCGTCCGACCGCAGGTCCACGTTACCGATAAAGTTGGGATCCAGCGCAATCATCTCGGGTGA
>JADHZA010000621.1:0-10327 GCA_018831705.1 Torrubiellomyces zombiae | reverse complement strand
TTGGTCACGTTTTTGGATATTTCGGCATTCGTGATGAGGTCGCGGCTTTTGAGACGGCCTGTGGGGTCGCCGATTCGTGCTGTCGCACCGCCGAGAAGAGTAACTGCCGGATGACCATGGAACCACGTCCAGAACAGCGCCATGAAGGGGAGGAGATGGCCGATGTGCATCGAGTCGGCAGTGGGATCGACACCGACGTAAGCGCCTATGCGTTTTATGCGCATGATTTCTTTGATTGTCTTTGGGTTTCTGTTTGCCATGCCACAATTAGGGAAAGGGAACATCCAGTTTACACCGGTCAAGGGTTTGGGCGCAAACATACCCAGCAACGTCTTTCACAAAGCCGCGCTCATTGAGTATGTCCCAGATATGAGAGAGTTCCCCATCGTGGATTTTCTGCGACCTCTCTTGCCATCGTGTCTCGGCTTCCTCCTTTTTTTTAATATATGATCCAGCAATGCCTCTTGTTTGCTGTAGGGCGAGGGAAAGGCGACACCCTTGTTGTAGGTAACATCGCGATGTGCTCCGTGTCGACGGCTTTAACCTGGCAGCCATTGCGGACTTCTAGGCCGGTGAGGTCGGGCCGCCGAGACCCTGTCGCAAGGGCCTTTACGACGTGTCGCCAGAAGCTTGCGCCGTGGGAAGCAAACGCTGCGGCAAATCGTAGTCACCGTCGAGTATTCGATATCAAACTTCCAGTACGATTCGGGAAGCTCTGCTAGCAAAATTCACATGCTAGTTACTATCAGATAAGCCAATGAGCAGCGCGGAGAGAGGTTGATGCGCTCCGCTAACTCGTCTGTATGACGACGGGGAGGGAGGTGTGGGCCAATCAGAGGGTCGGCATTTCAAGGTATCCTCGGCACTCTGCTCCCTCATCCTGCTTCTCCATTTTACCCGCAAAGCTCACGGCTTGAATGCTTCAGCGAACACCTCCTGCGACTTGACCCATTGACCTTGCGGCTGATCGATCGAATCTTTGAGACAACCAGCGGTCATTGGCGACTTACTCGGTCTCGTCATGGCATCGATTCTGCGGCCGTCGGTACTGCGGCAAACAGCGCTGACTTCACGATGCGCCATTGCGCAAAGAGCGGCTTTCCACAGCTCAAGCAAGCGGTTGGCAATTCTCCCGCCGGGGCCTCGTAAGCAACTCACTCGCTTCTTTGATAGAATATACAAACCAGATCCGTGAACAAGGCGCTAACGCATTATGTGCTCCCAGAACGAATCCAAGGCGGAGGTACTTGCCATCTCTTCTTCATAGTCCTCCTCGATAGATTTAGCGAGCTAACCTCATCTACCAGTCAACGACCCAGCTCCCATACCCGAACCTAATTCCGCCCACGGCTCGTATCACTGGACCTTTGAGCGCCTCCTGGCCGCCGGCCTCGTCCCTCTGAGCATTGCGCCCTTTGCCTCCGGCTCGCTCAACCCGACCATGGACGCTATCCTGTGCTCTGCGGTTTTGCTGCACTCTCACATCGGCTTCCAGAGCGTCATCATCGACTACATCCCGAAGAAGACGTATCCTAGTCTGCGCAAGTTTTTCTGGTGGGCGTTGAATGCAGCGACGGTGACCGTGGGAATCGGCTTATACGAGTTTGAGACGAACGATGTGGGCGTTACAGAGGCGATCAAGAGGGTTTGGACAGCGTAATCTGCGCTAGAAGGGTGCATATTGGTGGGCGCAGACTTTTCGGTCCCAACCGGCGAGAGTAAATGTACGGTATAGAGGAACCGTTGTAAGACGACATTGATTTCCTTTGTTATTACAGTCTTGCCATACGTTGACTCTACGCATTCTGTGACTACGTTTCCTAAATGCCAGGTCACAGACCTCGACAATCGACCGTGGCGCTGCCGGCTCCTCAGAGGATCTAAGCATGATATATAAGCTATACGAGTTTTGCTGCTTCAGCGAATACCGCATCCTACCTATGGCGTTCGTATAATTGGACTTCTGGATGAACTACCGTGTTGAACGACAGTCCTCTTTTGCAGGATACGAGACCCTTAAATCGTCAGACTCGTAATTTCCATCCCGTCAATCCTCTCCATCTCCGGCGTCGGCGGCGGCAGATTCCCTCTCTTGGTACAAATCCAGCAACTGGCATACATATTGACGCGGTCAATGCATGCTCCATCCAATCTGGCACCGTGTCTTTTCGCCACAAATCCTTTGCTCTCAAAGACGCTCACATACCATGGATGCAGTGCCGACGAGCGCAGCAGCACCCTCCCGTTCATGGCCAACGCACGATTCAACTTGCTGATCTGATCAGCCGCGGCCGAGGAACCGTGATCAAACCAATCCATGCTATCCATGATGACGGCAACGGTAAGAGTGCCAGGTGTGATACGCGCAATGACATGTTCCAGCTCATCGGTGTGGATGCGCAGACCATCAAAGGCACCGGCTCGGGAGAGGCGTGTATGGGTGGCAAGGGTGAGATAGTCCGGATGACATTTGCGGGAGAAGTTGCCAGCGGTGCAGACATAGTAGTAGGGGTTGTCAGCGGCGATGTGAGTGTGCTCCGCGACTGGATCGAGAGTGTTGACCATATAGTGCCAGATGGCCTGGGATCGTGTCTTCTTCGCTCGGGGTTTGTCGCCCTTGACAAGACCGGATTCGGCATGATCATTTTCGATCATGGCTAGTTGGTTCTTGGGAACACCAAGGGCAGCCCATAAGAAGCTTTCCTGAGAAACGACCAAATTGCATACGAATCTAGATAGCAGTGCGGGCCGAATCTTCTGCCGCCACACCTCGCGTTGCTCGTTCAAAGTCTTGGCTTCCAGAAGTTGCGTCACTGCAGTACGCAAGCCAAAGATACGAGCGATCCATCGAAAGACTCGGATAGCATGCCTGGAGCCACCGGTATCGTACAGCCCGCGGGCGCGGGAGTTTTCAAACACGTGGGCGTTGCTGAGCCAGTACTGAAACGCGCGAGACGACAGATGAGGCGAAAGTTTTGAAATGAGTAGCTCGCGGAACTGACCATGCTTTCCTTCGCCGAAAAGCTTCCAAAAGTCCTCATACGATAGCGCCGTATACGACGCTGCCTTTAACTCCAGCAAATGGTTCTGCGTCGGATTCAGGTCCACGGCGTGTACTCTTGCAGGGCTTTGCGCCAGATACGAGAGGATGTTGTCGCCGGCTGACGTGATGGCAATGACTTTGTCGTTGGGTCCAAGTTTCAGTAGGCGCTCATCTACACGGGCATCTTCCCAAGTAAAAGCATAGATGTATTCGTCATTGAACTGCGTGTGTTTTTGAAGCTGGTCGTCATAGTAGATGCGCCAATGGTGGTTCTGATAAAAGAAGGATGGCAGTGGCAGGTTGGCGGACAGATTCTGGACAGCAGTAATGAAAGCTTTGGAGCGAATCTCTGGCGCGGAACGCTCGATGGCCCGGGTCAGGGCATCTCCCTGGTTGGCTGGATAGAGATATGGCGATTCGGTTGCCAGGGCATCGATACGTTCGATGATCTCATGGGGCAGGCTAGACGGTGAGAATGGCTTCTTGTGGCAGCCTATCCATACATAGTATGGTATGTATCCCAGAGCGCGGTTGCGATCATTTATGTTAAGGACGGTGCCGAATTTATACTCGAGGTAGTCCCGTCGGCCGGGCTCGAGTCCAACTCGGTCAAGATCAAACCAAGCACGCCAAAACAACCTCGATAGAGCATTAACGTGACGGCCGAAAGCCCCTCCCGTGTAGTTTCGAAATGAGAAATCAATCTTGTTTTGCACGTAGAAGTCAACCACACCCAATACCCCGTGAGGGGACAGAAGCGACATGATGGAGTCGATAACTGAATAGTAGTCGGGCTTTGATGAGGGTCAGCGGTTGAAAGACAGCACATGATGATGACTTGGATCTCTCACCATCATAGACAGACTATATGACATGGTCACTAGATCCGCTCCTCCGTGTTCTGGCCGCTGTTGTTTAAAATAGCTCAGGACCGGTGACCGAAGAGGGTTTTGCGCCGGACTCATGCCTGTTGCATAGTCTTCGAGGCGAAACTTGCGGGCATCCTCGCAAACGACAATGACATTTCTCCATCCGAGCCTGGCAAATCTCTGTCGAGCAACTTCACACAACGATGGAGAGAAGTCGACGAGAAAGATGGCAGAGAAGAAGTCGGGAACGTCCATGAATCGCGACATGGCCTCGATGTTCCAACCCGTGCCGCCTCCGACCTGACGTAGCATGAGCATTTGAAGGCGCCGGCTACAATGGCATACCTACATCAACCCAAATTCTCTTGCTACGCATCTTGGCCGCAGCTTTGGCCTGTCCGGCCTTCGCCTCGAGCTGAGCGGCTACGAGACCCAGCATGTCTTCACGACCACGGAGAAGAACTCTGCGGGTAGTGTCATAGGCACCCGCTTGCTGCTGATAAAAGCTTTCCAAAGCATCTTGCTGGCTGGTTTTCGCACCTCCTTGGAAAGACTTGATGAAAGAGCTGTAGAAGAAAAGGAAGAAAGAGCGGATCAGATCGGAAATATGTTGTCCTCCGAGCTTGATGTTGAGAGATAAGCGGTACAGACAAAGGCTGCTCAAGACAGCAAATGCCAATCCAGCATATATCGGTTGAAAATCGTTGCCGAACGGTAATATGTTACCACCCTATGTCAGCAAACAAGAGACGTCAGCAAAGAACCTAAAAGCGAGGCAAGGTGAGGCGGCATATACAAGAGAAGCCATGATATTCTCTCATTGTACAAAAACAACGAGATTGGGTTTCGTCGAAGAAAGTTCGAGCGGTGTTGAAATCGCTCTTGGCAGCTGAGACGATGAATCAGGAGGACGGGGGCCGCAAAGAAGGGCAAAAGGAGGCGAGACGGCGGAGGGTATATATAACCAAGGCAGCCCACCACCAAGGCAGCATGCTGGGCCTCTCCACTTGCAACAGCTCTCGGAGAATGCATGAATGCCGAATATGAGGGGTGAGCGCGTGTCCATTCTCAAGCTTGGTGGGATAGCCTGATTGTTTGCAGCCTCGACGTAGCAGAGAGCTGGACATGAGCCGTGGTCAGTCAGTCCCGGGATCATCATGGCGGAGGCGGAGTGGCTGAGCGCGGTGTCGGCCAATGAATGGACCACATGCTGCCGGCCATCGTTGTTTGAGGCGTCAATTTGCCATGTTGATAAACGCTAGGATGGTATACCGTCTCCCGTTTCAAGACGCCAACTGTTGCTCAACCCGGTGTGAGTGGGCCGCTCATGAGTGACAAACATGAGCTTGGGGTGATGAAGATGGACATGACACTGGATCTCGTTGGGCAAGTATTGATCAATTGACTGCATCTGTCTTGATAGAAATGTTTTGACACAATTGTTCTGAAGTTTCTGCTAGAAGTCGCATACATACGGTAAGGAGAATACTGCTTCGCAAGAAGAGGAAGGGAGGAGATGATTTACTATAGAGAGTCGTCGTAGTGGCACGCCGTCGGTGAAGAAGGCGCAATTTGGCTTACACGAGTACAGGTACAATGTATTACATTCCGTTCCGCCAACCTCCAATAAGATCGAGCCTCGAGTACACATGCGAGGTGTCATGGCCAATCACAAGCAGCATGGACAGATCGTGTTTTGGCTCCCAAACTCATGTAGTACGTATTACAAGTAGCTTGCCGAGTCCATCAAGTCGTATCTGACGGTCGATTGAGAACCGACGTGGCCCCTGTGGACGACTTTTAGTTGGGAACATCTCTATGCAGGGCAACGTTGGCCTACGTACGACTGTAGGATCTTAGCTTGCCGTGTGAACACATCGCTACCGCTCAGCTCCAACGCTCTGCCGGGTTCCCACCGTTGTCATCGAATTATCCCCGTACATGGTTCTTCAGAAACTCATCCTAATCACTGCCAGAACCCAAGTATATTCTCGACCACGGCCCATTTCGTAATACTTGTAATTTCACAACAGGCTGCAGTCAAGTGAACGCATAGACAAGTACTCGCAAGTTGTACCTACTGACGACCGCGGCGCAAACAGTTTCGACCCTGAATTCTGGTCCGGCAGATCATTCTTCCTCTCCGCCCTTGTCCCTCCACTTGCGCCGCGCCGCTCTCCGTCGCAAGTCGAATCATCATTCATTTGTCTGTCACCTCGTAACCTTCGTCGCAACTGACGATGGTCTGACTGCGCCACGACACCAAAATCGACACTTCATCAATTCACACCTGTTTACCGAGCCTCTGGATGGATAGATAGCCTCCCGAAGCCGTTTCAGCGCCAGGATGGCTCCCATATCCAGCCAACCCGGCCCAGGCAAGAAGAACGCCGGCGCGATGCCAAAACCGAGTCGCACATCGACGCCTGTGCCGGCGCCCAAGGCTAGCCTCCCGCCGCAAGAGTTTTACGACCCGGACTACCTCAACACGCGCGTCATTCTCTTCGACAACCTCACATATGAAGATCTCGTCGACCAAAGCGCCTCCAATGCCGCCGTGCCGGACTCGAGGAGCGTCGATGCCATGCTGGAGAAGCTCAAGAGCCTCACAAACATCATGGAGAAACGATCGACATTTTACGATCGAGGCATGAGACATCTGGCTGACGAACGGAAGAAGCGCCCAGAAGATTATGACCTGTTGCGTGTCGATGGGGAGCCAGAAGGCAAGCGGTCGAAGCACAAGCGGAAGAAGGGCTCCGATTCACTCGCCCCCCACGATTCAGGAAATATCGGTACGTTATTGGCATACAAAACAAGACTCTGCGCATCTGATTCACGCGCGCACTTGCCCTCATCCATTACAATTGGGTCCAGCGCATGGAATTCCTAGCATGGGGTTCAATCATGGCGCCCTGCTAACCATTGTGGGTAGAACGGTCATCGCCGCTACGGGATGCCAAACGCAGAAGATCGCGCGCAGACTCTGGCAGCTCTTCGCTTTCTCCGGTCACCGCCGCGTCCCCATCAGCGATGGATGTCGACAAGAAGCCCAAGGATGTGAAGAAGGAAAAGAAGGAGGAAGAAGAGGAGGAGGAAGAGAGCAGCTCGGAAGAGGATGCGCCACCGCCACGCAGGGAGATGCCACAGTCCCAGACATTCGGCGACGACCCTTCGACATTTCCAGACCCTACAATATATGAAATCCGGCCGGTGCATCCAGGGCTCTCCGAGGAGGAAAGAAAGGCCATCTACTCCGTTGCCGTGTACCCGAGAAGCGACCTGGCAGACTTGATTGCCGGAGATCCGCCTGACAAAGACTTCAGCAATGCAAAGCCGAGCAGTCAGATTAACTTTACGACTTTCTCGACTTACATCGAACCATACTTCCGACCCTTTGCCGAAGAAGATCTCGGCTTCCTACGAGAGCGAGGGGACCGCGTCACGCCCTTTGTGATACCAAAGCGCGGCAAGCGACACTACACCGAGGTCTGGGCCGAGGAGGACGGGGCCATGTCGATCGACGTGGCTCCGCAGGCTCGCGATAGACTCGCGCCCAACCAGCCGCGAGGCAGCATCGAGAACATGAGCGACAGCGTCGGCGAGTCCGACGCTCTGTCCATTGGTCCCCTAGCATCTCGGCTGCTCCAAATGTTTCGCTTCGAGAATCGCGGGCAGACAAGCGACGAAAAGCCAGTCACGAACGGAACAACTAACGGCGACGTGGTCATGAATGGCGACGGCCACGGCGAGGACCAACAGGTGAACGGCGACGACAAGTCCAACCCCATGCCCTCAGCAACATACATGACGGAATCATCCACAGACGCGTGGAAAAAGGCGACGCACCCTAAACTAGACTACGCACAAGTAGACGAGCGTCTGAAGCAGGAGATGAAACACATTGGTTTCCTCCCTCTGGAAGGATTTGACGGCGACTACGACGGACACTTTGACGACGAGGTTGCCGGCAGACTGCGACACCTGCAAACGCGACTCAAGGAACAGATGCTCATCAACGGGGCGCGCAAAGCCCGTCTCACGGAGCTGGTGCGCGAGCGCATGGCGCACCAGGAGTACCAGACCATCCTGGAGGATCTCGACACGCAGGTGCAAGCAGCCTACACGAAGCGCACGCGAACCATGGGCAAGAGTAAGAAGACGAAACGGCCGGGTGGCGCGGGCGGAGGCAGCCACTTTGTGGGAGGGGCGACGGGCATGGCTCGTCCAGGCATCGGCGACCAGACCAAGACGCTGATGGAGCGACGGAAGCGCTGGATCGACACGATAGGGTCCGTGTTCGACGACGAGAGTCTGGGCAAGGTACCGCGCACGCAGGACCCGGACAGCTCGATATTCAAACCGGCCGACATGGCGGAGCTGCTGAAGCGAGAAAAGGAGCAGTGGGACGAGGAGGTCGACGAGGAGTGACGAATGCATCAGCGTCAAGTCTATGTGTCAGACTTGGCTGCATGATGCAGTCTCCCGCACGGCATCGTGTCGGAACGAGCAGAGAAAGCAAGGCCATCCTCGTGCGTGAGGATTGTATTTTACTATTCCCATTCGCCATCAAGTTTGGTCACGAGGCTATGATGAAAGTTTTGTCGCAGCGATACGAAACGGCGTCAGGTGTTTGAGGAGGGCTTTCGATAATCAAGGCATTTAGGCTGCGCTTTGAATTATGGCAGGTTGTATTTCCGGAGCCTGGTGTCTTTCGGCTTTCCCCATTGTCTGTACGGGTTAGCAGGATACCATATGGAATGGGGAAAGGTGCAGTTGGCTGTCATAGCTTGTTGCGAAGCACATCCACGATAGCATGCCAATACTCTTGGATCTTGGAAACCCCCAGAGAATCAATCTTCTGGTGCCTCAAGTATTCATCTTATCAATCAAGACAAGTATCAAATATTTTTTCGAGTAAATGAGAGATAAGCAACGACGGCTCCCTGTGTTCTCATTGAGACGGCTATGTGTCCTTGTACTTGTACGAGTGGCGGCGTTAGCAAAGACGGTCCTTTTTCCAACGTCCGTGAATTATGGCAGTACAAAGTGGACAGCGGTCCGGCTTGCAGGCTTGCCCAAAAAATTCACTGTAATTTACAAGACAATCTCCTACAGGCAAGATGACTGTGGATTATTAAGACATAGACGAAACGTTAGAACGCATGCACAGCGAAGTATATGGGGAAAGTGACAGGCATAGCGGAACTCATGATGGCATTAGCTCTGTAATCGCGCACGTAGATGCGCACTGGCAACTTGGCAGAGGGAGCACGTATCAAGACCTGGGAGGTCGTTAACAGGCCGACACGGGTGAATGCCAATGCAGCCACGGGCGCCAGGCTCCGGGTATGCTGTTCTTAGATGAGACCCCAGAGGTGGGCAGGCAAGTAAGTGATCGTGCGTTGTCTTACATACGCTCCGCCGAATGAGGCGCACGCCTATGCCACCCATCCCTTCGGTCTGCATCTGCAACCTACAATACCCTGGGGTAGGCTCATGAACGTGTATCGCCAGGAGGCTTTGACAGATAAGGCTTTATTTCCATATTTCAAGTCTTCATCTCTATACCGGTGCTCAGTTGTTGCATCATCCCTAGCATGGCTGGCCTGGGGCTTGAGGCGCGTTTTGCCCACATGAGCGTGCATCATGACGATGGAAAGACAGATACTAGAACCGAGCCGCAACAGAAATTCAAAGTATCTTCAGCCCCAGGATACTCACTCCTGCGGAGAGGGAGACTAACAAGAGGAAACCAGGTTGCAGCAACCACCGTGCAAGTGTCGTACAGCCGCTACGCACCAAAGGATACCCAAGGTGCGGAGCATAAGAAACAAGACGCACATCTCGCATCTGCTGCCTCCCGAACAAACAGACCAACAAGTAAACATCCTCCCGCATCGACCCGAACCGAGTCCACCGACGATTCCTCAAGACCGAGCGAGAAAGCACCCGATTCAGAGCCCTTGACAGTCGCCGTCATCAAGCAGCCCACCGTGAAGCAATTCCATCTGGGCATGTTCGAGATCGGTCGATCTCTAGGCAAAGGCAAGTTCGGCCGCGTCTACCTTGCACGGGAACGACACAACGGCTTCATCTGCGCCTTGAAAGTCCTCTACAAGCACGAGATCCAGCAAGATCATGTAGAGAAGCAGGTGCAACGCGAGATCGAGATCCAAAGCAACATCCGGCATCCCAACATCCTCCAGCTCTACGGGCACTTCCACGACAAGAAGCGAATATTCCTCATCCTCGAGCTTGCCGGACAAGGCGAACTATATAAGCATTTACGGCGAGAGCATCGATTTCCAGAGTGGAAGGCAGCGCAGTACATTGCGCAAATGGCCAGTGCGCTGCGCTACTTGCACCGCAAACACATCATCCATCGGGATATAAAGCCTGAAAACATCCTGGT
>JADHZA010000620.1:0-10392 GCA_018831705.1 Torrubiellomyces zombiae | reverse complement strand
AGGTGCCGAGTTCCCGAGATCGTTGGAACTTTTTTCTACACCGTTGAACAATTCTGGATTCGTTTCTGATTTCCACAGCCATTGGTGGGCTCCCTGATGGTCAACCACCTTGAACGGCTCGCTTGAATGGCGCTAGGGACGGTCGAAAGACAAGGCTTTGCCTCAGCATGGCAGCCATTTTTTTGCCCCTGGAATGGAACACAGCATTCCGGACAACGCTATTGGTCGCCTTTCGCATCAAGGCTTGGAAGCACATCACAACTCGTTTATCCATGGCTTCGAGACCGTCCCTCTACACACGAGTGTGCGGATGTTTGTCGTTCGGTTTCAACCTTCTGGGAACAAGTCTCGCCACCCGCGCATGCTGTTGGTTTGCGAGGTGTGCCATCCACCTCGGCACATCCTCCTCTTTTAGTTGACTATTCTTTGGGAAAACGTAAGGGAAGCCAGCCAGCGATGGACCAACAACCCCCGGTTTCGAAATGTGAGATCATCCAGCGGTCCTCCTTGACTGAGCTCCCAACGACGTACGTACATATCAGAGCGGGCAGGCTTGGCGCATGACCAAGGGCCTGCATGAGCCGACGCTTCGGAAACTTGCCCAGGGTCCTTATCTTGATGGAACCGACCCCGGGTTGGGAGGGATCTAGAGCAAGGGCTTGTGAATTTCTCCAGTCTGCTTTTATCTTGAGACATGGATAGGCTGTCCTGACGCCCGTATAAATGGGTGAGACATAGGACCCAACCTTCAAAAGAGACCTGCTGCCCCTGTGCACAGCACGTCAATCGGCTGCTTTCCCCTATCCTTTGTTTTCGCTTCGCAACGCCGGGTTACCGTCTTCATTGAGCTCTGGTTGCCCATCATGGTCGACAATGCGTGGGATAGCGATGAGAAGAAGACCACGGCCATGGGCCAGGTCCAAAGCGCTGGAGCTCACTCTGAGCTCGAGGCGCAGACTCATCTTATCAACTTGAAGCAGCAACACGTTGCCGATCCAAACTTGCCCGATGACTTCGTCGACGAAGTGGCCGAGACCCTTGCTCAGGGCGACAAGGAGACCAAGGTCAATGTCGCAGCTCATTTGATGAACGATTCCGCTTACCCAGAGGTTCGTGCTGCTGTTCGCAACTACGACGAAGATGTTCCCGCCAATACGATCCGTGCTTGGACCATCGGCCTCCTTTTCGCGACCCTGGGTTCAGGGCTGAACATGCTCTTTTCCATGCGTGCTCCGTCCCTCACCATCACGACCTATGTTGCTCAGCTGCTTGCTCACCCCACTGGTCTGTTGTGGACGCGGGTCATGCCGAACCGTCAGTTCAATACCTTGGGATTGAGATGGAACCTCAATCCGGGGCCGTGGAACATGAAGGAGCATTGCTTGGTCGTCATCATGGCGAATGGTCAGTGATAACACTCCTTACGAGGCGGCCATGCATGGCTGTTGAGCTTGCAAGAACTAACCATGTTGTAGTCACCTTTGGTGGAGGCGTGGCCTACTCGACCGACGTCCTCCTTGCGCAAATCTCCTACTACAACCAGAATTGGGGCTGGGGCTGGGCACTGTTGCTCACCTTCACGGTGTCCATGTGTGGTTTCGGCATGGCAGGCATGTTCCGCCGCTTCCTTGTCGACCCGGCGGCCATGATGTGGCCCACGACCCTGATCAACACGTCGCTCTTCTACGCCCTCCACGACCACTCACGCTCTGACCCTGCCCTGACCAACGGGTGGTCTATCGGCCGGTATCGATACTTCTTCTACGTTCTGCTTGGCTCCTTCTTCTGGTATTGGTTTCCCGGATACATCGCTCCCTTCCTCAGCGTCTTTGCCTTCGCTACATGGATCAAGCCCAATAGTCCAGTGGTGAACCAGTTGTTCGGTGGCTGGACCGGCGTGTCGTTGATTCCCATCACTTTTGACTGGACACAGGTCACGGGCTACGTCCTGTCACCTCTCATGTTCCCATGGCACGCCATCCTGAACACGTTGATCAGCACTGTCGTCTTCTTCGTGATTACCACCATCGGACTTCACTACAGCAACTTGTACTACAACCTTTACCTGCCCATCAGCGATAATCTGAGCTACGACAACACGGCCAAGCAGTACAACGTCAGCCGTGTGTTGACGCCCAATTTCGAGCTTGACGAGGCCAAGTACAAGGCATACTCGCCGCTGTATCTATCCACGACATTCACCATCACGTATGGCATATCCTTTGCAGCCATCTCGGCCCTTGTCGTTCACATTGCGCTGTATCACGGGAAGAGTACCTGGGCGCGATTCAGGTCTGTGGGCAAAGAAGAGGAGGACGTGCACTCTCGTCTGTATTCCAAGTACGAACCTGTGCCGTTCTGGTGGTATGCTGCGCTCTTTGTCACCGTCTTGGGCATGTCTTTCGGCTCTGTTCTCGGCTGGCCTACCAACATGACCTGGTGGAGCTTCATCATTTGCATCATCGTCGGCTGGCTCTTCTTCCTGCCGACAGGCATCATTCAGGGAGCGACCAACGTGGCCCTGGGAATCAACGTGTTGACCGAGTACATGGCAAGCTACATGCTGGCCGGTCGACCGCTCGCCAATATGCTCTTCAAGGCTTACGGATACAATGCCTTGTATCAAGGTCTGGCCTTCACCAGCGATCTCAAGATGGCGCAGTACATGAAAGTCCCGCCACGGACGGTTTTCATGGGGCAGGTCATATCGACCATCTGGACATCGATTGTGCAAGTTGCCGTCATGTACTGGGCCCTCGGGAACATTAGCGATGTTTGCACCCCCGACCAGAAGAACCGCTTCACCTGCCCCAACGCCCAGGTCTTTTTCAACGCCTCTGTCATCTGGGGTCTTGTCGGAGCCCAGCGCATGTTTGGCATCGGCTCGCTGTATCAAAACTTGCTGTGGTTCTTCTTCGTCGGCGCCATCACACCCGTCATTACCTGGTACTTTACGCGGCGATATCCGCGCTCGTACTGGCGCTTCATCAACATGCCCATCATCTTCGGCGGCACGGGCCAGATCCCGCCCGCGACCACGCTCAACTACTTGAGCTGGAGCCTCGTCGGGTACGTCTTCAACAAGTACATTCGCGACCGCTATCGTGGATGGTGGATGCAGTACAACTACATCACCTCGGCCGCGCTGGACACCGGACTGGCTCTATGCACCATCCTCATTTTTGTGACCCTGAGCTTGACGCAGACGAGCATGCCGAGCTGGTGGGGAACAACGGTTATTACGCAAACGTTGGATAATACGGATCAGGCGATTGTCCGCCCGCTACCGCCGTCTGGGACCTTTGGGCTCGAAACGTGGTGAGCGTTTGACGTGGAGCAAAATGGTTTGCCTCTTTGTTCTCATGTCTCGCTGGCCGTGTATTGAGCAAAACTGTGTGTCGTGCATCTATCTGACGAGTCGAGGATGTCTTGGGCCATCCTGCGACCAATGTGCGTCGTTTGGTCGCGGATGATGAGTTTCAATTTATGTGTAGATGAACTATGATGTTAGTAAGCCTTTTGAGTGAAAATGGGGAGAGGATTCTCAATCTTGACTTGCTAGGTGAACAGGAGCGAATCGGGCTGTCGCCAAGCCTCAAAAATGATGACTTGTGAAGGGTTTGAGTCAGCAACCATGGGCGCCATGGAAGCTGTCTTGGGCAGCCGAGGCATCAACAACGGGATCCCACCCTCTCAAATGCGCGAGAGTGCCTGCTGTTCAAGTAATCCAAGTAGCTTCAATGCGGTTAAACGGGTTAAACGGGATTCCATTGTCCCCACGGGGTGCAGAGCTTCCCGTCCGTTTCAGCAAGGATTGGCCCGAGTCACGCGCTACGATGCCGCTTCAGTGGAGCCGGACTCACCCCCGCAGGACACTGGAAATCCTCGACTCAAAACGATGTCATGATTCGTGAATCTGCTCGGTTCATCAACCGCGTTCATGACGTGATAAACATTGTTGATTTCATGTCGAAAGAGGCGAATTTGAGTAAGCTTCAGGGAATGCGACCATGAACTTCAAATCGATGCTCAGCCAGAAGCTGGCCCCTCGACTGAGGAGGGCCGAGCTACCGGATGAGGCCGATGCATCGGCCAAGGAGGAGCGCTCCTTGGTCCGGCGTCTGGACATCTTCCTGCTGACATTCGGCTGCATATCGCAAGGTAAGCTTGGAACAACTTTCATCATGTCATCGGTCATTGTTATTAACTCGAGTGTACAGTCATCAAGTATAACACTCTTTCGCCTCTGAGCCGAGTCTGGCCTTCGCACATACTCACAGACGTTAGGTATCTCGACCAATCCAACATCAACAGCGCATACGTGACGGGCATGAAGGAAGACCTCAATCTCTATGGAAACGAACTCAACTAGTCAGTCCATGCTCGGTCAAACAAGCCCTGTACAGTGATGGATGCTAACGCAAGTCGACCAGCTTCACCACGTATTTCAACGTCGCGTACTGCATCATGCTGATTCCCTCGCAAATCATCATGACCTACGTTCGACCCAGCTGGTGGCTTCCGACTATCGAAGTTGTCTGGGGTATCATCACCGGACTCGTAGCCTTGACGAACAATGCCACACAGGTTTACGTCTTGCGTGTGTTCCTCGGCCTCTGCGAAAGTGCAGCCTATCCCGGAATGATCACTCTTTTCAGTATGCAAAGCTCAAACCAGATTGATCAAGGGGTTGAACGCTTCGCTGACTCCGGCCGATCGGGACAGTGTATTGGTACACGCCCGTGGAAATGGCCAAGCGCATCGGATTCTATCACTCGTGCCAGGCCGTGGGCCAGATGATGTCCAATGCGATGCAGGCTGCCATTGTCAGGACCATGCGCAATCGCTACAATATCAGTGGCTGGAGGTACGGGTCTTCTCTTTCTTCGACTGAATGCGCTATAGTACTAATGATTCGGCTTGATTCTTGCAGATGGCTTTTCATCTTGAATGCCATCATCACCGTCATCTGGGGGCTTGCGGGCTACGTCATGATTCCTGATTCACCGAGCAAGCCCAACCCTTGGGCCCGGTGGTTGAAGGATAGACACCTCAACGCGGCGATTGACCGCCTCGACCGCGAGAACCGAGTCGACGTCAAACCAATCACCTGGAAAGCGGCCAAGTACGTCCATCACACAAGCTGAGAGACAGGCAACAGATGCTAACCGAGATCAGGCGCGTCTTCGTCAAGTGGTTTGTATGGGTCATTGCGGTGTTGTACATTGGATTGGTGCTCGCAACGCAAGGCTACAATTATTTCAACCTGTTCCTCAAGTCTGTGAAGAACGCTGATGGCTCGCCCCGATGGTCTCTTGAAGAGGTCAATCTTATTCCCATTGGTGGAAGCGCCATTAATGTCGTTTTTGGTACGTTGAGATTCCCTTCATTTAAGTCTACCGAACCATGCTGATGAGTTTGCAGTCTGGATTTGGGCTTTCCTGTCAGATATACTACGAACTAGATGGACATTGATCGTCGCGCAAGGTCGGTCCCCGGTCAACATTGAACCTCTGATGAATAGCTTACATGTAGCTTACCGATCAATAGCGGGTCTTGAAATTGTGGTCTCGATCATGATGACCGTTTGGACATCTCATCCGACATCAACGCCGCTCAATGTTGCCTACGCAGGCTACTTCATATCCTTTATTCCATTGGGTACCGCACCACTCGTCTGGGCTTGGCTTTCAGATCTGTATGTGCTCGACCGAGTGTTCTTCATAATTTGCTCGGTTTCCTGACTATCTTTCCCCAGCGCTCCACAAGAGCCCGAAGAGCGAGCCTTGACAGTTGGGTTTGCTATTGCCGGGTACTACGCTATTTCTGCTTGGAGTCAGGTCCTGCAATGGCCGGCATCGCAAGCACCTTACTGTAAGCCTGAGCCATCTCTACGCCAAGTCTGGTCGAAGAATCAAGTGACGCTAACGAAGCCATAGATAAATACGGCTGGCAGTCGAGCATAGCCATCATGGCAGTAGTTATTATGCTTACTATTGCACTTCACATTATCGATGTGAAGACTTTAAGGTATGTTCGCCGTTCGAGGGTAATGATCTGACGTTGGTTGACTTGAGCGGATGCAGACCCAAGCGAGAAGCTATTGTTCAAGCAGCCACGAAAGACGATGAGCCTACCATAGCGCATGAGGAACAGGAAAGAGCCATTGCTAGCTCCGAGATACAAAGAACCAGCTAAGAGTGTGGTGTTGAACCGTTCCGATCGCGACTCGTTTGACCAGTTGCTGTACACGTAGTTCTTGAGCTGAATGCAGAGTCTGAAATGGTAGCTTGTACTCTATCCGAGTTGTGACCAGGGCAAGTTGCATGTATCCCCATGTTCTTTCTCAAATTTAGACTAATCGTTGCCCGCTCAGTCACTGGTGTCTTCGTATACTCTCAACCGAGTCTTGTTCTTGAGTCCTTCAATGGCGACATACGGACGAAGAAGGTATGTCAAGACTATCTGGCGTTTATTGCTCGAGCAAAGATGTTCGAAGGCTAAACAGACCTGTTTTTGCTTTGGTTTTAGATCGCAATCGTCTCTTGGCCACATGTGAATGATGCTCGGTTCGTTTCCGTTAGTTCAATGTTGGCTCGGACATTTTCCGGCCACTTACTATTATTACCTTCAATGTCCATACAAGTAACTCCAGTTTTCAATGCTCAGTAAGGTACCCCGGACAGTAACATTGGATGTAACCGTGCTCCTTCAAATGTATTTCCACCAACTGTTGGCGAGCCCGGCGAGCTCGTCTGTACCATCGGAACTACCGTGCGGCCGTTCAATCACATGTCATTCACATGTAACATGGATGGACTTCTCGATAGGAACCATCTACTGAGTATTACACATACTGAATGCTCTATCTGCCGATGGCGTCTCATACAGGCTCTGTGTATGTGCAAGGGTTGTTCACCTACATAACCTTGGGCCATATGTCATGGCATAGCTCAGCCCTATGTAGTGTAGTTGTCACGAGGAGGAGACAACAAACCTTGGCAGAGTGGAAACAAGCGTTGGACATGAGCAAGTTAGAGAATAACTCGCAGGATTACGCTGCTGTTAGCGGCGCCGCTTTGCCGACACCACCCGCAGCACCATACGGGTTTCGCTACTTATGTAGGAACAGTACGCCGAGGCGAGCCAAAAATGAACAGTCCAAGAGCGCCGTTAGGGATCGGACCAACCCCGACCTCCACTATCAAGGCCCACCAGGACGCAACTTGTAGTACAAGTAACTTGGGCTGAGCCTCACTCAAGAGCCAAGACGCAGCAGCTGTTGCTCACAACGTGGGGGATCTTCGTTAGCGAACAGGGGCAACAGCAGTACCTGCGCCCATAATCAAGTACTAGTAGTAGGATCCTCAGACCTGACGACGCGCATTCGCATGTACATATATACTCGTGCCGAGGCTCGCCTGCAGTCGGAAGAGTAGAGGACCGGGAGATTCACATCTGAATCCTCACATTCATCAGACACTCTCCTCCTTCTTCTCATCTCATTCGCAGTCATGGCGCCCGGCGCATCGTGCTCATATGCCGAAGGCATCAAAGTCGAAAAGCTCGACTCGCACACATACAAGGCTCACCTTGACGAAGCCTTCTGTATCGCTGCAGGTATACACAGTTCCCTACCTACCCAGGAGCCTTGGCATATCCTGTCCTTTCCGATTTCTCGACACCAAGATGGCCCGACGTCATCCAAGTTCCTTGCGCTGACAACTTGAACCTTGTTCCAGTTCCCAATGGCGGCTACGCATCTGGATGCGTGCTCGCAGCCTCCAGTGCCCATTTGCGCACCCGCGAGCAGCCGGATTTGCTGACTTCCCACGTGGAGTATCCGAACCGAACGTCTCCAGGCCCTGCCATCATCACCATCGAGGATGTCAAGCTCGGTCGACAGGTGTCCACGCTCCACCTCACGCTCTGGCAAGGGGGACTTCTATCCAAGGCGCCTTGGGTGGACAAGTCCGTCTCCCGCCGCGTCGTGCTCGCCTACACCAACCACGCCAACCTGCAAACCTTTACGGGTATGACCGTGCCCACAGGCTACGAGTCAACACCCGCAGCAGAACTGCCCCCCGTGCCGGACCTGGAAGCTCTCAAGCAGAATGGCCGCCATGGTCAATGGGAAGAAGCAGTATCGCCCCAGTCCTCTACCATTGCGCGTTCGCTACGGAACTGGCGCTTCTTTGTGCCCCATGAGCCTCTCGTCCCAGGCCAATTGGACTTGTGGATGTGCATGGCCAGCGGCGAACGCATTGCGCAGAGCACGCTGCCCTACCTGCTGGACTCATTTCCCTACAACTCGTACACCTACTTGGCTTCGCCACAGATGCGGGAGCTCATGAAACAGGTGTCGCCCGAAGCACAGGAGAGCGAATCTGCTCATGTCAAGAAATCTCGTGAAGACGTGAAGAAGAGATCAGACCAGCGAGGCGCGCTGTGGTTCCCTACGGTGGTGATGAATATCGAAACGAAAGCCTTGTTGCCGGAGCAAGGCGTCGAATGGATGGCCATGCGGCTCACTACGAAGCAGATGAAGGATGGAAGATTCGATATGGAAGTGCAAGTCAGAGACTTGGACGGCGAGCTCATAGCGCTCAGTCACCATGTGGCCCTGATTCTCAATATTGAGCGCAACACTGGCAAGAAGGCATCCAAGCCTCAAGCGGCTTTGTAACCTTTGTGGAAGAGAAGCACATGTCGGGCCAGAAAGCCTTGATGGAAGGCCTTGGGGCCTAAATTCACCCTTCCTGTTCGTATATTGGATCCATTCAACTATAAAATGTACTTGTCCAAAACAAGTCGTGAATCACTTGTCGCTGGCGCTCAGATATGCTCAAGGCGAGATCTCCTGCGCTTTAAACGCCCCGTCCAAACCGTTCACTCCGATCTGGAGGAAAGCAGGGTCCTTGTCGATCTTCTCCCTATACTCGCCACGTGAATACTCCTCAATGTCCCATGATGCCCACACGAATCGGCCATGCAGGAAAGCTGCTTCCTTGGTGGCGGCCCAGACGGCGAAGCTCCCCGGCAACTCGGCTACAGCCTCTCGTCAGCACTTTTCATGGTACGTTGTTGTCTATCAGCAACTCACCATTGTCAAAGGGCAAGTCCGTCTCGCTGACGCCAATACTCTGCCAGACTTCGTTGTGGATCAGGCCCGGGTGGAAGCTCACAATCTGAATCGTATCAGGGTTCGTGTCCTTGGCGATCTGCGACAAGAGGAGTGTTCCTGCGTGCTTTGTCAATCCGTAGGCAGGCCTTCCGGCGGACACGGGGAGTTGAAATTCGTGAAACATGTTGATAGCTTGCGTCGACACGTTGATTACAGCCTTGAGCAGGGTCGATGTCAGTCCTTGTGTGTTAAACTGACGCAAACATCAAGTGACTCACCCTCGGTTTCTGTAGGTCTTGGCTCTTGAGACCGTGCATCATCTCAAGAGGTCCTCGAACGTTTGCCTCGAATGCAGCCCAGCATCTTTCAGCGTCGAGCTCCAGAATGGGTGCGCCCTCGGTGAAGTCTGCCGCATTCAAGACCAAGACGTCGATCAGGACGCCTTGCTCTGTTAGGGTCTTCCACATCTGTCTGACTGCCTGAGGGTCGCTTTGGTCGCATTGTTGAGTCAGTACGACTGTGTCACCTAGGCTCTCCAAGTTCTTTGCCGCGTCTTCAAGTACTTGGGACCGTCGTCCAACAAGCACGATGCGCTCGGCGCCGGCTTGGACAAAAGCCTTAGCGATTCCGAACCCGATGTTGGTGGCACCGCCAGTGATCAGCACCGATCGGGATGACTGCTTCAGCTCATGGCGTGATAGAGAGATCCGTGGGTACGGCTTTTGATGGATGATCTTGGTGAAGTTGGTATTCGTGCCGGGATTGGTTCGGTACGCCATAACGGCAGCTGCTTCTGGTAAGTGATGTCTAAGTTGAAGCTTCGGCTGCAATGAACTTCAAGGCTGGCAAATGAGCTCCCTTCTTATACTCGATCATCCATGAGATGCGTGGTCTGTTAAGGACCATGCGTCATCATCCATCATCCATCACCAATCTTCCACCAGATGGTGGGAGCTAGCTGACAAAAAGCGAGCAGGATTGACAAAGCATTCTCCATCGCCAGCGGAGCATGAGGCAAGAATGTTCAATCTAGACAAAAACCTGAGAGATGATTTATTAATATCCCTTCTGCCGTCTTAACAAGGTGGAAATGAGGCATGAGAAATGGCGGAGGGCCTAACCAAAAGTGGCCGTTGCGGCCGCCGATGCTTGTAAGTGACGGGCTCATCCTGACTAATGACCCGCTTCCTCTTCACCAACGTCCGCTACCTTTTGGGCGGACACACTCTGCTTCATATCTGGCGGGACGTTGGCTTCGACATCATGTG
>JADHZA010000619.1:0-10417 GCA_018831705.1 Torrubiellomyces zombiae | reverse complement strand
TAGTAGTTGCGTGGCAAGCTGGTCGATCCAACCAACCACTGGTACCTGCAGAAGTACGCACGTACCTACCCTGTAGGCTCTAATACATACCACTACGGCCCGCTGTGAAGTAGTTGGGCCGCCCGATATGGTCTTATCTCCACGTGATGCTATCGGAGGCCGTAAAAGTCATCGACGAATCCCCTCCAAAAATCAGTCCAAAAAAAAAAGAGGCAGCCTGTCTCGGGTTGCCATGCTGCAGCCGCAATGGCGATACAAAAGAAACATGGCAAAGGCCGCCTGGACAAGTGGTATAAGCTTGCCAAAGAAAAGGGGTACCGGGCAAGAGCTGCTTTCAAGCTGATCCAATTGAACAAAAAATATGGCTTCCTGGAAAAGAGCAAGGTCCTGTTGGACCTTTGCGCTGCGCCCGGCGTAAGCAGCTGCCCTATTCCATGTCTCGTCTTGATCATCTTCTAATATGAGAATCCAGTCGTGGTGTCAGGTCGCCGCAGAGGTCATGCCCGTCAGCAGTCTCATCGTTGGCGTAGATTTGGCACCCATCAAGCCCATCCCGAGAGTCATTACCTTTCAGAGCGACATCACCACCGAGAAGTGCCGAGCTACCATCCGACAGCATCTGAAGACGTGGAAGGCCGACACGGTTCTGCATGATGGCGCACCCAACGTTGGCACCGCTTGGACACAGGACTCTTTCAATCAGGCCGAGCTTGCTCTGCAGGCATTGAAACTGGCCACCGAGTTTCTTGTCCAAGGTGGGACCTTCGTCACAAAGGTCTTTCGCTCCAAAGACTACAATCCGCTCCTCTGGGTTCTCGGTCAATTATTCACCAAAGTCGAAGCCACAAAGCCCCCCTCGTCGCGCAATGTCTCTGCCGAGATCTTCGTTGTTTGTAGGGGCTTCAAAGCTCCCCGAAGAATCGACCCCAAGTTCCTCGACCCTCGATCTGTTTTTGCCGAGCTCTCCGGTGCGACGCCCAACAACGAAGCCAAGGTATTTAACCCCGAGGTTAAGAAACGAAAGCGAGACGGCTACGAAGAAGGGGAATACACTCAGTTCAAAGAGTTGCCGGCCAGCAGTTTCATAAACTCGGCAGATCCTATTGCAATCCTCGGCACTTACAGCCGACTTCGTCTCGAGCCCACAGTTCATGATGACATATCGCTTGCCGCGCTCGACAAATTGCCCGAAACAACAGAAGAAGTCCGAGCTTGTTGCAGGGACTTGAAGGTTCTCGGCCGCAAAGACTTCAAAATACTGTTGAAATGGCGCTTGAAAGTGAGGAGGATCTTTGGACTTGCTGAGAAGACGTCTGGAGAGGATCAAGTCGATACAGAAGTAGCCGAGGTCGCGCCCATGGACGAAGAACTGCGCATACAAGAAGAATTGAACTCATTGAGAGACAAGGAAACCGCCAAAAAGAAGCGCGAAAAGCGGAAAGAGAACGAGCGTAAACAGCGTGAGATTGTACGGATGCAGCTCAATATGGCTGCACCCATGGATATCGGCCTCGAAGAATCCGGCCCTATAGGCGAGGACGCCGTATTCTCGCTAAAATCAATGAACAACTCAAGCGCCATCCGTCGGATCTCGAAGGGGAGAATGGTTTTGGAAACAGCTCGCGCTGCCCCGGAGCATCGAACCAATGGGGTCGAAACCTTCCAGGACACAGACGATGAGGAAGAAGACAGTCTCGACCGCGAACTTGACTCGATGTACGCCAGCTATCGCGAGCGCAAGGCTCAATCTGATGCAAAATATCGTGCAAAGAAGGCCAGGAGTGAGCGGGGCGATGACGAGTGGGAAGGCCTGTCCGTCACATCAGGGGAAGACAGCCCTGCCTCGAGCGCCTTGGGCGAGGAAGATGCATCATCTGACGATGAGGATGAGTATTCTCTCAGTGGAGTGAATCCTGGTCACGAACCGGCTTCGTCTTCCAACGGCCTGTCCAGGCAGGCTGCGGCTTTCTTCGACCAAGACATATTCAAAGACATGGCGAATGTTACACCGGAACCAAAGGGCTTGGATGGTCCTGACGGATGCCTCGAACTGGATCATGCCTCCGTCATAGCCGAAGAGGGTAGCTCCGTGTCTAATAACCATCCTGCTGAGAACAGCTTCGAGGAGAATGCTGCTGGGCGTACCGGGGCGGACGACTGGGAAGAAGAAGCTCGACGGACTGATGGCAAATTAGGTAAGTTTCGCTTCCGAGGCTCACGAATCACGAGTGGGAACCAGTGGATGAAAAGCTGACAGCAAGCCGTCTAGACATTGACATCATCACGGCTGAGGCCATGACGCTTGCACATCAACTTGCTACCGGCCAAAAAACGAGTCACGATGCCATCGATGACGGTTTCAATAAACACGCCTTCCGTGACCGCGATGGCTTGCCGGATTGGTTCTTGGAGGACGAAACCAAGCACGACCGGCCACTGAAGCCCATCACAAAAGCAGCGGCCGCAGCTATCAAGGAAAAGACGCGGGCGTTCAATGCTCGACCCATCAAGAAAGTCCGAGAGGCCAAGGCTCGCAGGAAGTTCAAGGCGGCGCAGAAGCTCGAAAAGATCAAGAAGAAGTCAGATATGTTGGCGAATGACGAGGGTATGACGGAGAAAGAGAAAGCAGATAATATTGCAAGACTTCTGAGCAAAGCGTCTCGGAAAAAGCCAACACAACCCGCAAAATTGGTAGTGGCCAAGGGTCTGAACAGGGGCATTCAGGGGCG
The DNA here is from genome assembly GCA_018831705.1 of Torrubiellomyces zombiae. NCBI lineage: Eukaryota > Fungi > Ascomycota > Sordariomycetes > Hypocreales > Ophiocordycipitaceae > Torrubiellomyces > Torrubiellomyces zombiae. The sequence goes on along the minus strand of JADHZA010000619.1, from coordinate 7,688 downwards.
GCCGAAGGGTGTCAAAGGCCGCTATCGCATGGTGGACCCGAGAATGAAGAAGGAACTGAGGGCCCAGAAGAGGCTGAGCCAGAGGAAACGGTAAGGGGGTGTCGGAGAACGATTCCTGTAGAGCATCACGTGCTTGGTTCGCAAGCGCCGGCTTGATTCGACGTGCTTGAAGAGTCACTTTGGGCGAGGGCGCGAACAAGTGACGTCAGGGGATGAAACATGCCGCCGAGATCCATGTCATACCTTTGCAGTGGCACCCCGTCAACTCACATGCGAAAAATCTTGGTAGATAGCACCCATCGCTACAGGGAGTGGTACTACTCACCAGTAATTGACGGCGGCGACGAAACCTTCCCCTTCCTCTATGCTGGATTGGCTGACTTTGTGGAACCTGAAGCACGCAGTGTCAGTGCATGATGCTGTGATCCTCGAGACAGCTCGCGAAAGAAAATTTCCCGCTCACCACAATGCGGGCAGGTACAGCATGTCTCCAGGATCGAGAGTGACGCGATATGGCTTTGCAAGGTGTGAATAAGAGGTCGCGTTCACCGTCGGGTCGTCTGGATCCCACAATGCGAAGGGAACAGGTCGAGGATCTTGCTCGTCCATCTGGATGCACAGGCCCTGGTCGCGGCGAGTGTACGTAGCGGGCTTCAGCAAAGTCTCATTGAAACAGGGATGGCATAGAGGCGGTAGCAGCACAAAATGTTTTCTCCCAACAATCTGCACATAGATATTCTCAAAGTTATCCTTGTGAGCCGCCGTGACGGAGCGTGAATTGCCAATCCACAGATTGACGGCTTCCGGATGCTTGCCGAGAGCAACGCGGGCAAACGGAATGTCCTCCTGAACATCCGATAGAAGACAGGCATACTCATCTCGCAGATTGTCGTTCTCTGCAACCCATATCGGTTAGCCGCAGGGCAGAACCAGACCCAAGGCGAAGCTGCGGAGGACTTACGAGTCTGTGCGTACCTGACTTCTGAGTCCCCAGGATGATTGGGATCTCTCTCCTGTTTCATGAGGTAGTCGAGAAAATGGTCGAATAGTTGCGGCTCCTCGTGAGGTTTGGCGAAAACGTAGCCGTCCTGATCGGGACAAAGTGTTGGAGCATCGGCACGACTAGCAAATTCACACATGTGCGCCTGATGGTCAGCAAAATTCCCACCCCATTCACCTGCTCGCCGACAGCATTTCCCGGTGAAGCGGCTGTCCATGGGATGCCGCAGAGACAGGACAACGAGAAGCGTACCCGTTGGGCGTAACGGCTACGTTGACCGTTTGTCCGGCTAGAGCTGAACGGAGGTAGGACGAGTTCCATTCGCGTGTTGCCTTCCATGTGGCAGCCGCTCCTCGAACGACAAAGGGAACCTTTCGCGAGACGTAACGCATGAATTCCAATGGACTTGGCTCGGACCAGAGTTGCTCTACATCGGGTCCGTTGAGCTCGTAGAATGTTGAAATGAGGTCTGCAAGGGCCGTTTGCACTCGAGACGGGCTTTGTGTTTCTTGACCCGCGACTGTGGTCTCTTCCTCTCCTGAGGACATGATAGGAGGAGGAACTTGGGATATCTTTGTAGTATGCTCATGAGAGTCGAAGTGCTTGTCACATCAACGTCAGCAGTTGCAGCTTCAGGTAGAAGGTAATATTAGTGGTACTATTACCTAGGCGTTGGCGGGCATCGTGCAATTATCCACATACCAGTCATCTAGTGGCATGTAGCTCTACCCACCTACCCAACGTTATTAACACTACTACTAGCAGTACGTACCTAGCACCTGGCTGGCGAAGCTTCATGTGTCACCACACAATACTGCCGGCAGTAGTGATGACTATCCACAACCGGTTCGCTTCTGACAGCCACCAGCACTCCTCCAGCCTCGTCTTTCGCCCTGTCGCCGGAGGAGAGAGCATCCCTTCAACAAAGTAGTAAGAGGCAACGTGGGTTGTTCGCTCGCTTACGACTCTATGAGTGAGGGAGAGAGCCCATACCTGAGGCGCAGCCGCATCTCATGATCTGGTACCTTTTATATCCGCTGCGACGGTAGGTGGCTCCTCGGCTGCACAATAAGTGTTGGCAAGGTTGATCTGTTACCAAGCTCACCGAGCTGGCAGTCTCCAATGTCCCTTCAACTCAACCTTTGCGGTATTATTGTGTGCTGACAATTTGCGTGCTCCTCAGGACCACGGAGCCACCATGTCTTGTCCCGTCGCATCCCTTGAGTCGCAGCCTCGCTCGGTACGGCCGTCACGTTGCTGGGCATGTCATCACCGCACTTCTCGTCTCAGCAGCTGTGGCCACGATTCTGATTTACCCATTTCCCTATCTTTTCACGAGTGACTTCCTGAATGGAGCGTCCAACTTACCTCGCCATGTGTGGACCGTGGCCCAGCCTGTTGCGTTCGACACCAGTCTCGAGCCGGACATTGTCATGCGATCCATCTGGGTTCACTCCAGCTACATGGGAGCTCTGAATGTCAACCTGCTCTCGGCAGCCCTGGAGCTTCAGGATGAGCTTTTGGGCTCGACCATGGATTTTAATCCTCGCAACGCACGTAGCAAGGCCATGTCGAAAGTCGACGTCGACCAAGACTGGTCTGTCCCGAGACGTGACGCCATTCATGTCGCGAACGGACTAACGAACCAGTCATGGTTCTTCCATTCGCCTTTGCTGTACTGGAGCTGCTCGCGGGAACGCATTCTAAACGACCCCAGCATTTTGTCTACCATTAATGACAAGAAGAATCAATCAACCTCGGCCAATGTGACCCTTCGTCACTCCATCGTATTCAGCGGGAAGCGTTTCGAGGATCGTCGTCTGTTGGCCGCCGATGCCGTCGTCATAACATTACTACATCTCCGCGACTCGCCTGTCGGCCGCATTTGGGAGAAGAGAGCAGCCGCTCTGCCGCAGAAATTGGCCAAGGACTGGGATATTTACCCTCCTGATGGACATGCTGCTGCCAGTCAGCTTTACGAGTTTCAGTTTCGGCCAATCTCGGTCCAAGACATGGTTAGCCTGACCCTAGCTTACGGCCTGGCCATAATCTACTTTCAGATGAGTCTATCTAAATTGCGAGCTGTCAAATCCAAAATCGGCCTGATCATCACAATTGCGACGCAAATCTTCTTTTCCATCATGTCGAGCTTCACCGTCTGTGCGATATTCAACGTTGATCTCTCCCGGATACCCCAGGCTGCGTACCCTCTGGTCGTTCTCTCCATGAGTTTGGAGAATATTTTCAGGCTCATCAACGCCGTCATCCTCACTCCATCTCAGGACAACACAAGCAACAGAATAGGGCGGGCTTTTGCTGAGACAGCACCTACCGCCATGGCCAGCACATTGCAGAACGTACTCATGCTCGCCGGGTTGTCGCGCGTGGTCTCCCCTGGGGTGTCGGCCTTCTGTATCTTCGCGGCAGTCGCCATTGTCTTCGATTTTTTCTATCTCTCGACTTTTTTCCTGTCCGTTCTGAGCGTTGATGTGCGGAGATTAGAATTGGGCGAGGCCTTGGCGAAAGCCTCCCTCAAGCTCAATCGTACAGCGCCCGACAGTCGAGCTCGCGCAACCTGGATCGAGCGTGTCGCACAAGGTAAGGTGGCCATGTCAACACGCATCGCAGGAACCGTCATTATGCTCGGATTCGTACTCATCGCCCAGTGGCACTTTTTCGGCGACGACAATATGCTCAACAAACTGAATAGGCTGTATAGGGGCTCCGAGCCGGTTCGCCCCATGGAATCTTCCGACGGTTCCTGGTTAGACGGAATCCATCAGGCTCGGAGCCCGACGTCTTGGCTCCGCAATCAAGACCACGAGACGGCGCGTGAGGTGATTAGGATCATCAAGCCGTCGTCGTATAGCTATGTAGCCAAAGTATATGAGCCAATGATTTTCGTCCTGAAAAATTCGGACCGAAGCCCTCGAGAGAAGGAGCCTGCTTTGCTTCCGGCCGCCTACGACTTCGTCAACCACCACCTGGCGCAATTCGTCGTGGTCGTCTTTGTCATATTGGCTGCACTCCGACTGCTCATGAACTATCTCCTGTGGGAGGACGAATTCGAGACAAGGAGTGAGCACGACGCGGACGACAACTCGACCCTGTCGATCAAATCACTTGCTGGAGGCCACACGCTCGACGTAGCAATGCTCACGAGATCGAGCCGGGGACACCTAGTGTCCGTGGGCCTCGACCGGTTGATTCGTGTCTGGGACGTACGTGGCCGTGAAAGCGGCTGCGTCGTCACGGACGCTTACGATGTTGATACCTGTAACTGTCCCTTCCCAATCCTTGCTATGACAATCGATAAGCAGGCGCGACTGCTTGCCATCTTGTTCCCATCAAGGATCTCCCTCTGGAACCTGTCGCAGGGCAGATGGGTATCGTCCATAGCCTTGGATGAATGCAGTCAGAAACCGGAGGCCTTCTTCTTCCGCTTGGACGAGGACTATGCCGATGTCCGTATCATTCTCGTTCGGAGAAACGGGATGCTCAACGATATCTCGGCAAGAGCTGGTTCGGTGTGTGAAGAAGTCTCAATATGTCCTGAAGCTCTGGCCTCCGCCTGCGCGGCGACGAACAAAGGTGCGATTGCTCATAGCGAATCTGGTGCAGGGCCTCATGCAGCTGACGTCATAGTTGTCCAGGTCGAGATGGAGCGTCGGATCGGTGCCACGTCATTGCGCTATCTAAGGCCGGTTTCGTCTACGTGGCGACCCGGAGCAAAGGGACATGGAACAGCAGAAAAGTTGAGGTCGACACGACACGGACGGCTGAGGCACAGCGAGTCTTGTCCCTGGCCTCGTTGGAGTTCTTTGCCCTGGTCGCGCCGCGGCAAGTCCATATGGTACGTCTCGAGGATGGGGCCGTCGTGTGCAGCTTGACGACGGAGCCGATGTACGCACAATCTTTGCAATGCACGTGGACTCGGTGTGCGTCATGCCTGCCGGAAACGAGCGGATTCAGTAGCCTGATGCTCTGCTACGCCGAAGCTGGGTCGCGAGACTGCGTCTTGCAGACATACAAACCGAAAGAAGGCTGTGACGCCATGTCTCTGACCGAACCTACGGATGCCGGCAGCGCCAAGTGGTGCTCGTTGGAGGCGGCACGGGTGATGAAGAAGCGAATCGCCGACCCTGGGGTCTGGGACGTGCTCGTTGATGGCAGCGGCGTTGTCGGCATACGTCGAGTGAGGCGGCCGGCCGAGGAGCAGCAAACAGGGGAGCGGTCCACGGACGGGGCCGGACCACTACAGAGACGGAGCTTGCGGGGGCAAGGGCGAGTACGAGATGTTGATAGGCACGATGGGGTAGGAGACTGGGAGGTGTGGGCGGCGTCGACGCACGGCGAATCAGGGGTTGACGGAAGCCGGCCCCTCTTCGAAGAAGGCGGAAAGGCCGGGCACCTTGTGATATCGGAGCTGGGCCCGAGGACCAAGGTCGGGCGCAGATCCATCGCCTTTGCGTTCGGCCACATCATCAAGCTCGTGACGGTCGGGGGCAACGGGCGGCTCGAGATGGAATCGGAGGGCCAAGTCCGAGAGGGCCTGATGAGCACTGGGAGCCGACGACGCAAGGCCGGGAGCAGTACGAGACCAAGGAGCCAGGGGTGATTTGGGCGAACGAGCCGCAGCTCGGATTCTCCTTGCATCGGTAGGCAGAGAGGGTACTCCGTACTCCGTACATACCAGTACATACAAGCACAAGCACGAGCATGAGCACGAGCCCAAGCACAAGCAACTCCAAGCAGGACATGGATGACGATGGTCGGACGTTGCCGAGGCTGCTGCGGCTCACCGCCATTTTGGACCTCGTCGAGGTACCTACGGATACCTTACTCTTACTTGTACACGCTCGGACGTACACTGCAGGTAATGCTGCAAGTACTTGTACAGGTAGCGGGACTTTTTGCATCTCTTCTCTATCCGTACGGCTGAGAGAGATGACGATCAACCCAATCACGACGCGCCAGCTGTCGAGCCGGGCTTCTCTAGCCACGACGCGACATACACGACAAAGCACACCCCTGTCGATCCCGGAGGCCAACTCTCTTGTACCAATGCGCTCGGGGCTCGGTACTTGGGGGTAAATCGTCACTAGTACTTGCTTGGTAGTGCTTACCACGTCACTTACCACCGCCTACTATCACTCCTAGTAGTACTAGCAGTACTGGTCGTGTCGGCGGTGGTAGTAGGCACGGTATTGCTGCCTGAGCTGTACATACTTTTCAGACCTTGCAGGTATCTACGTCGCATGGCAGGTACAATCACCATTTGCACAATACCAACCTGCGGCTCACTTTGCCTACTTGCCACATACTGCTGGTACTCCCTACTGGACCTGTTCTACGGCTCGCGGCTTGTGCACAAAAAGGCTGGTAGGCCTGCATGTCCACACACATACACAATTTCCTGCATTTTTGTACAAGGCGTATTATATTAGCATGCTATTGTTATTGTTATCAATTGTCTCCCGGCTCGACTCTCTACCTGCACCTTGGTTCTGTCATCTCGTCTTGCCCAAAGACGACTACAAGTGATGTCCGCCGCTCGGCGCTCTCTGCTACTCCATCGACCCTGACATGAAGTCCATCGCTTCGCCTGACAACCGACCCCGACCCCGACCCCGACCTGCTTCCCTCGACGAACCTCGAAGCACAGCAGCGTGAGGACGACGCCGTTGTGGTCGCGGTCGTGGTGGCTAGGGACCCTGATATTCTTGCGCCGGCCGAGCTGCATGGCGTCCTCCGAGGTCGACCAGAAGTTTCTCGGCAGGCTTGCCAAGGCCGTCGAGCAGGACAACCCTTTGCTGGCCTCGATCCTCTTCAAGATCCTCGGCCTCTCCCTCAACCTCGCGCAGCAACTCGTTGCCGCCAAAAGACAGCCGAGGCCCGACCACGCCTCGTCCCCCCTGTTCCTGCGACGCGTCCTGCATATAATATGGCTCTCACGCGAGGGCCTGCTCCTGCTGCAGCAGTATGTCATCCCCATGGTCGGCAACCACGTTGAGCTCAAGGTCTTGGCCTTCAAGCTGCGAGCCAGCTTCCACCACATATTCGTCTTGTTCCACAACCACCCCCCCGTTTCAGGCCTGGCTCGTTGGACCCCGGAGGCGCGAGAGGCCGCCATGGCCGCCGCCAAGCGTCCTGCCGAGCTGGACGACGAAGATGCCGACCTCGATGATGCCGCGTCGAGATCATCGTCGATCCAGCCGACGCATCCCCTCGAGGGAGGCCCCGTGGGAGCACCTCCAGGGTTCGAGTCGCACGTCGCCCTTCTGCCCCCCTCGTTCCTCCTCTCCGCCCAAGATTATCTCCCGACGGCTCACCGGTATTTCGAGGAAGCCGTCCGGCTGGCTGATCAGCTGCTCTGGGGCTCGCATTCGCTGCGGCTGTCCGTCAAGACCGAGTACGCCGCCTTCCTCTACGAATGCGTTCACGATGTTGAAGCCAGTCGCAAATTGGCCAAGGATACAATCGCCGAGGTGTACGACGCCACCGAAGGCATGGATGACGAAATGTTCAATGACGCATGCGAACTTGTCACCGTTCTGGGGAAGATGAGGAAGCGTGGCCTTCAGCCAACCGAATCTTTGCACGCCAAAGAGCGGCCGTCGGCATTAACGGAGCCTCCCAGAATGACTCCGTTGCTGAGCGCGCCAAATTCCGCCTGAGGGTTTGGCAC